>JAOBYE010642073.1:0-11962 GCA_025403585.1 Parazoanthus swiftii
TTTTATTCACTCGTGGCTTGTGACTAAACACTCACTCGCTCGAAGACTCGCTCGTTTGTGTTTAGCCACAAGCCACTTGTGAATAAAATCCTGTATGTCTCACTTTCTATGAAGTAAACTATATATATTGTATATACAGCCTGTGTATATGTATGTACTAAATACAAGACTATTTTTCTGCATTTTGAGGTCTTATTTGAGTCGCGGTACACATTCACTAAACAAAAATCATGTCAACACAACTTATATGAAGAAAAATGATTCATAGCCAACCTTAGCCAAAACAAACTGAACACTTATCCCAGTACACACAAAAACTATAATTAACAAAATGATCATGATAATGAGAATATGGGTACGAACTACTTTGACGACTAGAGAATGGAAATCATGATTGTCAAAAACAGGTCTGGAATAATTTGGCCAAAACAGTGGGGTTAGAATCTCCCTTCCTCCACATGCACTCAGTAAACAAGGGCCACTGAGCTTGGGGGCAACAGGCGAACATGTAATTGCTCCTCCAGTTTTTTGAAAATTATAAAGAGTTACTGAGAAAAGTGTTTTTTGTCCCCTCCCCACTTTGACTCACTAGCCCACCCTCCTGAAAGTTACTCCATGGCCTAGGAGCAAAATCTGGCTGTCAAACTTAAAGGAAATGAAGATAGCAGCTCAACACAAAACTCCCTATTGAAATTGAGAGCCTAAAAATATGTACTGGTCTTTTTAAGGGGCCATCAGAATATCAGTTTATTTATCAACATCTATTGGATGCTAAGGGATGACCAATTCCTCCCCCCCTCCACCCAAAAAATTCCCCTTTTAACTTCCTCCCCAAGCCTACAGGAGATAAGGACAGTACAGTACTAGTAGTTTAACTTTAAATTCATTCCTAAAACTGGAAGCACAAAATGTGTACTGGTCTTTTTAAAGGGCTTTAAGAAAATCAGTTTGTTAAAGCTTAACAAGGTCCAACAAAACGTGAAGGCTGACACCCCCCTCCCCCTGGTGACATCCACTTTGTTACACTGTATATCCTTTTTCGTATAGTTACAGTGAATCATCTCAATGAGCAACTGCAGAACTGTAGCATACTATGAATGCTCTAGATAATAAGTCCCTTGTCTCTGATTAGTCCCTCCTCTCTAATAAGCCCCTGGTCTAGAGCCTCAAATTTGTAATAAGCCCTGAGTCTTTCTGATAAGCCCCCCTCTTTCCAAAAAATAATAAAGCTAAAACAAAGATGAAAGCATAATTTATTCTGACGTTTCAGTTCAGTGCTTTTGTTGAAAAAAAAACAATATGATACTGTCTTGAAATAGAATCTTGCTTGCCTCAGAGATACATGTAAGGCAGAATTTATTGTAAAAAGTGAATCTTTGTTTAAAAAGTAGTGATTCCTTTTTATCAGGAAATTAATAAATAAGCCCCCCTCTCTAATAGGCCCTCCTCTCTAATAAGCCCCCCTCTCTCTATTAAGCCCCCTCTCTATTAAGCCCCCTTCTCTAATAAGCTCCCCTCTCTATTAAGCCCCCCTCTCTAATAAGTCCCTCTCTTTATTAAGCCACCTCTCAGCAAGGGGTGAAGTTTAATAAGATCCTGGAGGGGTTTATTACCTAGAGCATTTGCAGTAATGCTCAAATTTGACTTCAGATTTGACATCAAAGTTGTGTTACTGCAACTCAATTAGTTAGGATAATTACTGGTTTATTTTGTCAAAGTTTTGCCTTGAAAAAATACACTTTTCACACAATTTGCTCATTTTTAAATATTTCTTTTAATATTCATCTCTTCTTGTGAGACACCCCTGGGGGGAGAGTGCTCTCATATCGACAGGATGTTAAGTTCTGTACAGGCTCTTCAACAGCCCTTAAGTATACATTGTAGATACATTATATATTCAAATATTTCACATTTCCACTGAACAAAAAATTTGGCAGATAACTTTTATAAATATTTTTGTTACTTACACAAAGGTTCTTGAGAAAGGAGACCTTTCTTTTGACTAAAATATAATTTTTATGAATATGGATTACTTTCAGTCAGCCTGGGTGACAAATGAGAAGCCAATATAATGTACAAGAGAAAAGCACATTGAAAGTACTGGCATAACTAACACCTTGAATTGGTTTTTGGGGTCAGTTATTATACAATTGGTGTAAACATTTTTACTAACAGTGCTGCATTTGACTGAAAAGAGTTAAGAAGTGGTCAACCAGCAGTTTCAAAACAAGGTTGACTAACTATCAGCAAGTAAATCTGAAGCTTTGCTCACGTCACGACACTGTTCTGAATTCAGTTTAAGCGGAAGTAGGATACGACAATATGAACAACTGTTCCATCTCCTTTTTCTTAATAGACTGACGGAGAGTGTTTTAAACCTACAGTTAACTAAAATCTAAACACGTGGCCTTTTTTTACTAATTGTTAACCGCAACCAACGAGAATCCTTTCCGATTTCTGCCCGGGATAAACACATGAACACAATTACTTGTTGTAATTATCAATCTTCGATCGGTACCAAAATATTTATTCAGTTTAACTTTCCTGCAGCTGAAGTATCATTCTAAATCAAGTAATATTTTCCGCTTACTGAAGAAGCACACTCAACTGATCGGTGAGAACACAAGATTAACTCAAAACGGAAACATCTACAAAACGGAATAAATTCTAAAGAAATTGAAATCAAATTTCTCACTGTAGAAGACAAGAAGTCACTTGCATAAAAACGTATTAACACAAGGTTTGAACAAATTCTCGCTAAAAGGTCTTTGCTTAAGCTGCAAACGAAAAAGCTCACCTTTAAGTAAGGTTTCCGATCGAAGCAGGTGTGACGTACCTGCAAGATGCTTCGTTCAAGTTCATATCTCAGCCAGCAGCCGCCATCTTCGCGACTCAAGTAAATTATTTTTATTGAAAACGAGGCTGTTGCTGTTGGCAAAACTGTACCTGAGAGGCGTAGGGTGGGGACACTGGAGTCAAAAAACGCTACATACATGCGTTATTCCTTTAGCATGCATGACAGACTCACTCAGCTTAATGATTGGAGACTAACGTTAGTAGCGCGGGGATTGACCTGAAGAAAGTGTCCGTGGGAAGAAAAACTGCGTCTTCTAGTCATTCAAATTTATTCATTCATGGACTATACAGGATGCTAAGAAGCGGTCGAGCAAGGCCGGTACATACATAAAATCCCCGCCTAGTGGTTTAATAAGGAAGATAAATTTATGAACAAACTATTTGTAGTTGTAACAGGATCTTACTACTGGCAGAGCGTGTCTTTGGAAGAACTTAGTTGAAGTTGTCGCCACAGCGCCCAGAGGAAAGTCATTCCAATTAGTCACGAGGGTAGCAATGTCCTTTAGCTTAAATGGGTGTTTCGATCGGGTTCGGCTATCAGGTAGAGAAGGGCAGATGGGTTTGCTGATTGGTCTCTTTAAAGATCATAAAATGTTGCTGCGTTTAGACGTCTACGGCACTCCAGTGTCTTCAAGCTAAGGTATTTTCTCATCCGCGGTGATGCTGGTAAATCTACCAGGCGCTTTTTCTTGCCCTTATCTGCTATCTAATGTTGAGGATTCGCGCACGCTGCCAACAAGTTAATGACACACTTGTAAACGTAGTTCCAACCCTCAGGTGGTGAGTTTGTCACACCCCAAAATTAACCAAAGGCCTTGTTACTCAAGAAAATTTCCTACGCAGCTTGCAAAGTGCAGCACAAATTGCACGCCAACATTGTTGCGGAATATCCCCCCCCCCCACGTGCTAAAACGCTCAAGAGTTAAAGTTTCCAGTCGCTAGCTGCATGGTCCAATTCTACGTCATCTTATCGTACGATCATTCACCGAGTACGCCTGTCTAGTCAACAATGATAGCTTATTACGTCTTATTACCTTAGCTGTAAAGCTGCTAGATCTTAACATCAGTTCTATTTTAAGTTTTAACTTCAAACTCTTATACTTTTAGTAAAAAAAGTAAAGCGACCTTATTTAGCGAGGGTAACACGTGACAGCTTTAACTCAACAGACGTTGGAGTCACCGCGGATCGAACCGGGGACCTCCAGCTCCAAAGGCCGCTCACTACGCAACTGAGCTACACCTGCATGTGCTTAAAAACTGTACGTAACTATTCCTATAGCTGCAAGTATTAACGAATAAAGTTGTTATCAGTTATATATTACAACTCACATTGTTCTACTGTTGTGAGCTTTGCATAGCAAGTTGCAAAAAAACATGTCTCGTGTAACATGGTCTTGAGACGAGCCCGCCATTTAGCTATTTCTTTAAAGAAACGAGGATTCAATTCACAAATTATTCCGTTCTTTTTTTTAGTATTTTATTGTTTAGTAACACAGTAAGATCTGATTCACAAAGTTACACAATATTAAGATTTACCGTAAATGTTCTATTTATCGCCGGGGCACCTATTAAGCGTCAGGGCTCTTGGGGGAGGCGTTTAATAACACGGAGGCGTCTATAAGAGAGGGGAGTCTATTTTCACATAGCAATAACAAACCAAATGAATAATGGAGTGTTTGTCAGTGATAACGAACAGAGTTTGTAAATAACACCAAATCCTGTTCCATGTTCAATATCGGTGACGTAGTTCAATGGTATCCATGTTTCAATTCAATATTCACGGTGTTCGAAGTACAATAGTACACGTACAATAAAGAACGTTACCCATACTTGTAAGTAAGTAAATAAGTAGGTAAGTAAGTAAGTAAGTAAGTAAGTAAGTAAATAAGTAAGTAAATAAATAAGTAAGTAAGTAAATAAGTAAGTAAAAAAGTAAGTAAGTAAATAAGCAAGTAAGTAAGTAAAAAAGTAAGTAAGTAAGTAAGTAAATAAATAAGTAAGTAAGTAAGTAAGTAAGTAAATAAGTAAGTAAGTAAATAAGTAAGTAAGTTCATTTCTAACCTCGCAGCTTAAAGCCGAGTTACAAGGCAGCTACTTTAATAATGACAATACATAACTAGGCTAAGCATGGAAAGCAAAAAGACAAAAATTTTAAGTAAAATGTTCTTGAAATTCAAATATAAAGAATTCCGCAAATCGCTTAGTGTTAGGGACAAGGCGCACTGGTATGCTTCTGCCAGAACTCAGACCGTAGGGTCTTTTAATTGATGTACGTGGAACTAAAGCACTCATTAAAGATGCACGTGATCACGCTCTACGAAATGGGAGAGAAGTAATGCCAGATTGAGCAAGGGCATTCTGGTAATGAACATTTGGAATAATTATACACGATGCCCAACGAACTTGACATTATACAAAATGTAGTACTAAAAATCCGTGATGGTCAAGCAAGAAGTTAAAAAACTTGTTCTTTTAATTCCGCCATTTCCTTGTATTTGGAGGAATCTGAGGGGCGTCTATTGAAGAGAGGTGACTAGTACAAATTTTGAAGCCAAGGGGACATTTAATAGAGCAGAGGCGTCTACTGCCGAGCAGGTGCGTTTACTAGAACATTTACGGCAGCCAATATATTATTTGCAATGTGTTTTGAATAAATACATCGACAAAATTACTCTAAATATTTACAAGTATGTGGTTAATACCTGAATTACAGCTACTTCGCGGACAAATTAATTTTTGCGAACATTAATGAACTGTACGTGCATTAAGCATTCGACATCAGCTCCAGCAGCTGATCAAAACTTTTACCCTTAAACGGGTGGAGAGGGGCAAATTTTATTCCCCAAAGATTTCTAACCGTAAACTAGAAATTAGTAAGAATTAATTAAATTTGCAATACCTGCGTGCAGTTCAATCATAAATATATCTTCTAACGTTAGTTGCATAACGTAATCGATTATATTTTTTTAAAGTGTATTTATGCAAATTAGGCATTCACTGCATAAGCGCATGCGCAAACTATCTATCACAATTCATGTGATTGTGATGTCTGGGAATGATGCAACCTGGTTAAAAGTGGAAAAGAAATATGCTTCTATAAAATTTGAAAAAATCAGAAAAATATCTGAGTAGCTGATAAAAATCAAACCGTTAGGCCTCTGATTGCCGCTCAGAAACTCATTCTTCAAAATCCGAAGTATATACACTTTGACAAAGTTACATCATTCTGCATTATTAAAAAGAAAATCTTTCCCAAGCCAGGTGGCCCATAAGGTCGGTGCTTATCCCTGGTTTCCGTAGTGTCAAGTGGACGGATAGGACACTAGCACATCGTATATTAACCATCAGCAGAATCTGGTAAGCTCACATATAGATAAACAGCTAAGTCTACTAGAAACTTAAAGTCGAGTAAAATTCCTTGCTCAAGGAAATAACGACACGGCTAGGCCGACATGTCGGATAAACGTCAACCAAGCTCACAAAAAAAGCAAGAAAAAAACCAAGAAAAATATGCAAAAGATAAGGGTTTTATCACACAGGGTTTGCTAATCTTGCTTTTGTTTGTCCACTGTGAAAGGTCAAAGCCAAGAATTCAGAAACATTTACAACCAAAAATAAAGTCGGTGGAATGTGCAAACCTGGGACCTGAATATTACAAATCTGTTTCAGTCGATGTTTTACCAAACCAATTGGCTTTGGAATGGTTTGTGAGGAACATGTATGGAACATGAAAATTGTTAGTACCAAGCTGTACTTGGCCGGTTACATAATGTGTGTCCAGTAGAAACACTCCATCTACACGTACCCAAAATATCACTCGGTTTCTCAAACTAGATCTCAATGGGTGGAGCCGCTGACCGGTATTTAAGATCACAGCGGCTCAATATCTTTTTTGAGAACTACGTTCTCCAACTTGAGTATCACATTTGTTTTCCATTAAGTTTCATACCCTCTAACAAGCTATGTGTTGTTTTTCAAAGTTTAGTGGGCTCCGGATAGCAAAGTAAGCTCGTTCTCTTTCTCTTTAGGCGGGCTTGATTTTCGCGAGTGTCCTCTGCTTTGAGAATATGATATTGACTTGTAATACCTTTCCAGACGTGGACGATAGCAACACAGACAATAAGACAAGTACTCGATATATCCCTTACGAAAGTGTCGGGTTAAAGTTCCATAGACTATTGGATTCATGCAAGCGTGAAGAACGCTCAAAATGTCACCGACAATGAATATTATTTCTTGTGTTTTTTGGTCTATTTGACCGTTTCCAAAAATGTTTATCATCCAAGCTATTTGAGGAGGGAACATACAGACGACAAATAAGACAACAATAACAATCAAAGTTCGAATCACTTGCATATTTTCGTGTGATCCTCTGTCGGTGGTGACCTTTCCTTCTTGGTTGACGCAGGCCCTGGCTGTCTTGGAAGACAGCAGATCAAACGCAATTCTTGCGTAGGCGGCAGTAATAGTGACCAGCGGTAACGCACACTGTAAGATCAAAAGCACAACTGTGTATGCTTCTGCAGAGCTGCGCGACCACACTTCCCAACACATGTTATTTGTCAGCTCCATAACAATCATCAATGGAAGAGCAATTGCGAAGGAAAGCACCCAGATTAACGACATCCAAGCAACAACTGTGCGTTGTCTGATTTGGGCCTTGAATGGGTGGACAACAAAGTAGCAGCGATACACCGCCATGGACGTCAGAGTTAGAATACCAACACTAAATGTTACTGTCATCATCGGGTACACAAACTTGCAGTACGCCACTGACGCGGGGATATCGCCGAACAGTTTTGCGTGCGTCTTTAACGGTAGGAAAAAGAGTATGTAAGCAAGATCTGAAATGGCGAGATTGGCGATGAAGAGATCGTTAATGCTGCGTCTTCGACGTCTACCAATAATCACAAGCAAAACCAGAATGTTTCCTGCAGTACCAAGTATTAGTGTAAAGAGGTATGCCGTGACTTCCAAGTTGTTTATGACACCAAGGTCTTGTGCCTTTTCAGTTGTGTTGTCCATTGCTTTTCTGTTGTAGAGTCAGATGCAAGTACAGCTTTTGTAGTTAAACTAGAAAAGAAAGACAAATTTATTATTTTTATTATTGAATACAGTTCGTGAATGGAAAATATGAACCCTTCTCTCCCACAAAGTTTATCAACATCTATCCTTTCTCCACACTACCAGTCAAACCACCCTCCAATTATGATCAGAAGGGCGGCACTTTCCCGTATAAAAGTTAGATGAGAGTAATTCCCCCCCGGGTAGTTGCTATGAGCTACAAAACAAAATCAGTTCCTTTTATTTTTGTAAATGATGCCCACTGTACTAATGATATCAATAAGAACTGTAGGACATGGTCTCCACACAGATTGTCGAAACGTCAGTCACAACCAACAACAGTCCTTCTCATGACTACATTCACCAGGGCGATTAATTACCAACTACAAACATAGGTTTAGATGAAGATGACTCTGATGGTTTCTTCACAAAGATTGTCGGAATGTCAATCACAATCAACAACAGTCCTTCTCAGGACTACATTCACCAGGACGATCATTTACCAACTACAAACATAGGTTTAGATGAAGATGACTCTGATGGTTTCTTCCACAAAGATTCTTGGAACGTCAATCACAATCAACGACAGCCGCTCCTTCTCAGGACTACATTCATCTGGTTGATCAACCAGCTACAAAACACAGTTTTCATTGAAGATATCTCTGAAAGTGACCTCCACTACTTAAGGTTGTCGAAACATCAATGACAACCAACAACTGTCCTTCTCAGGACAACAGTCACCTGGACGACCAAACAACTACAAACATCGTGAAAAGGCTAAAGAGAGATACAATTTTTGAAGATTTTAAACAGGTATTGCAAACATATAGAGAAATGCTTGAAGCATCGCCCCCGAACAAACGCCGCACCACCTGTGTGGAGCTCATTCGAAGCAAATTTTCTCTATATCATTACTTTGTTAAAACAAAAGTGAACAAGAGACGATTTGAAGTAAAACAAAACGAGAATTTATTTTCCTTTAACAGCATTTTTCGGTTCAAGTCAAGATGTGTATACTAACTCTTTTTGTGCCGATTTTTTTTTCAAAAATTTCGGTAATACGACGCTCTGTCATGTGCGCCACCAAAAAGACTCAGATATGTGAACAAGAGCCGCAACAAACAGTTAAGAATTTAATAAGCGGCCGCCCCCGAACAAGTACCGCGCAACCACGCTTGTTCAAGTAAATACTTTATCTGGTTTTCATACAAAAATCATGCGGAGAGCTGGGAAAACTGTTTGAACTAGTATATGTCAAATGAAATCTTTGACAATTTCCTTTAGTTATATACATCAGTTCTTTATCAATTCACTTTCCGTCGGTAAAGCAGTTCCAACGAAAGGCAGTCTCGTATTTTATGAGGCCAAGGAAGGTGATACAGCTAAGAACAATCCTTTATTTACCAAAGACGACACTAACAACGCCAAGAACAACAACCCTGCCAACACCAGCAACAGACGAGGCAAAAGTTTCCAACTGAGGAAATTGCAACAACTTTCGTTTTGGTGCCAGATCACTGAGTATATTTTAGTACGAATCATAAACACTCTTGCGCAGAAGGCGAAACAAAATTGATTATTTTAAACATTTGCGTTTAAGTTTTGTTTAAAGGAAAATGAATTTTAACAAATTTTAACGAGTACAGAAATCCAATTTGATCACTTTCGTATGACTTTATGAGTGTTTTTAAATGAAAGGAGAACTATCTTCTTACCTGACGTTTTCAACATGATCACTTCAGTGAAAAAGCTTCCCAATCTTGTTGAGAAACAATATCAAGGGTTTTCTGGATACGTTTCGTGTGAGGCTTCCGTTGATTACTTTCGATCGTATTCATACGATCATAAACTTTGACCAACCCAAAGAGCAAGGACCAACATTTTATGCAGAACGCAATGAAAACTCTTGTTATCCTTACGTCGTCTACCAGTCTACACACAAAGCACTATTAAACTTACGCAGCTTAGCAAAAAGGGAATATAATTGTTTTATGTGCAAACATGCGGTCAGTTTTTAGCTTGGGTGTCAGAATGCTCTAATCCTTTTTATCAACTCTGCAACCAGCGTGACTGTCAAAGATCAACCAGGCGTTGGCTAAACAATTGGCAGCCGAGTTTGATTTATACGCGCAAATTTTTGCCCAAAAGAGACCGCAGTGATGATCTAAGATTTAGTTTCAGATAAATATGTTAGATTCACAGTTACAAACACGATACCCAATTGTCACATCTTTAGCTGGTAAAAAGCAATTCCTACCTTATGCGTGCACAACTAAGCCGAACATAGCTCTTTAGACATTCAGTCTATTCCTCACATAAATATTTTATTTGATGTTCATTCAATATTCATTTCTGCTAAGAATGAAAGTAAGCTTTATTCCCAATTGAAAATAGCTTGCTAAGACTATCACATGCCAAACTGAAGACGTTGATATACAGATCTGCCCTCTTTATAGAGCAACATAAAGTCAAACTTTAAATATATACTTTTTTTGCAACCTTTCCTGAAAATAATTGTTCAACGGTATTTTCGTTAGCAGAACTAAAACTATTTCTGCTCAAGGAAACACACACAACTGTATGCTTAATAAAATCTTCCTCCCACAAAAAAATCAGCATTCTTTTGGCATGTGTTCGGATAAATTGTTGCTTAATAAAAACGCAGTATAATTATAACGTCTCATCATGGAGTACATGAACTTTTACATTGTATTTTAAAATTGAATAACTGGCTTTAAAATGTGTTTTTCAATGTTCCCTGAGCAACGGGTTTAAAAAGCGATTTTGCATATCTTTGGTCGCCTAAAAAGGAGATTTAATGGATCGTATCAGTAAACCAAAACGGCTGAGAAGGTCAGAAAGTAAATCATCGTTTCTAGAGAACGAAAGTCCTTTTATTCCTTTGTTTCTTCGATCCAACAAATGTAAACAGGCTAACTAAGTTTTGAAAAAAAAATTTACGACACTTGAAATTGTAGAGTCATGTAAAGGTTGCCTTGTTGGTTGTGACTGACGTTTCGACGTTCTGTGTGGAGATCATGTCCTACAGTTTTATTGATATCATGCATCGCCCTTAACTTCTAACAGAACATAAATCAATTAACTTATAACAACTAACAGAGTTTCAGCTTTTTTCTGCTTACCAACAGATCACCTCTCCCAAAGTAGAAAGCGTCGACTCGCAAAAACGCCATCTTTAAATTCTTCCGGCCTTTTTAATTTTTTTTTCTTAAAGCAAGGTGGAGCTTGGCTAACGAATCAGCTAGGTACCTTCTTAAAAGCAAAACGAACGTCGTTTTTCCGCATCTTCAGCCCGAGTTTATAATGTACACAGAACAACGGGAACCATGCTGGGAGAAAATTAACAAAAATGATGAACTATTTCTTATATATTGCCAACGTTATTAAAATTATATCAGTTGAATATAAACACTTCACTATTTTATGAAAAACTTCATATTTTAATAAAGGCTGCAAAAGCTACACGTCTGATTGACAAAACTCACGTTTTTCATCAAAATAATAAAGTCAACATGTTTATTGTTGAACAAAAACAGCGCAGAGCTTCTGAAGATTTAAATTGACGTTTTCTATTCCTGGTTTCCGGCTTAAAGAAGTGTTGTCAAAGCCAGTTTTTAAAATAGCTTCGAACTCGCTCTGTCAATAACTTAAAACTAATTAGAAGAGTTTCTAAAACAGCAAGGTGAATATGGCCAAAGTCATTTCTTTAAACTGCATCTTTGAGCAGCAGCGGCCAAGCATATGTTATTTAATATGAAACAGCGGGGGCGGCATCTTGTCGTTGCAAGAATCTATTATTCTTGTAATGCTGTAAGGGATTTCAAAAATTAAATATTAACTATTGATTTTGACTGTTCGCTCTATGGAAAAACCATTTACTGATGATGTTCAGCTCTGCAAGAATTTTTTATTCTACGAATGCTATAATGCTATAATGGGGCATTATTACAGGTTAAGATGGCGGCGGCGCCACGCATGAATCGCGGGTGGCAAAGATTGTATACTTTCTGCATTAGCTACA
>JAOBYE010642184.1:0-26791 GCA_025403585.1 Parazoanthus swiftii
TGGGGGAGGTCGTTGAACTCCCCCCATGATTTTCATAGCCTTGTCCGTGAGGTCAAAATCTAGTGCATACCTAGTTTTTCTTAAACATACCCTCATCAACGGGCTAATATTAAAATTAACATCTACTTTAGTATATTTATTTATGCCCTTCCGTATCAATTTCTATTTGCAGTTGTAATATAGTTTTATTGTAACATGAGATATTTAGTTTTATCTCACCATTTTCCAAAAAAGACAATTATTATTATTAATATCATTGTTACGGTTACTGTTACTGCTACTGTTACTGTTATTGTTATATCGTTATTGTTGTTATGGTGACGTAATCTGTAATCTGTGAACTGTTATTGTTATTGAGGAAGCCCGTATTACAATAAGCCCAGTGGTTTCTTTATGGGCTTCCTCGCCATGTGCATGCAGCCTTAACTCAATTATTATTGTAAATTAAATTTTCTCTCAATTATATGGCTAATGAACTAATCTGAACTGAACTGAACTATTATTGTTATTGTAAACAGAATGCTGAATCTTGTCGATATCCAGAGAGCCAGCATTTCAACTCACAGCTCAACGTATTCTGTGGCCATATTTTTGATGGCGTTGTAAATCAGTTTGCCATCATCTCGATAAGGATAGTACGGTAACTTGCGTGCGTCATATACTCCTCGTTTCTAAAACGGATAAAAATGGGAATTTCGTGAGGTTGGTTATTCCCTCAGTGACTACGCCTATTGATAGACTTAACAGTATTTATATCAGTACCGTACCAGCTGATCTGATTTTTTGGAATTAGCCAATCAGGGGCAAGGTAGTCTGCAAAACTGTTTATCATCTCTAAATGTGTTTCAGGAGCCCAACTGAGTGTCCAAGATTCATGAGAATAAAACAAATAACTTGGTGGTCTAAACTGAAATCGCTTTTGTTTTTTAACGTTTATGATACTCAATCTCTTCTCAAAAGTTCTTTAAGTAATCGCAGACATCATAATATACGGTTTTTCAGATTTGTTAACTAGCTATATTTATACTCAGGCCCGTAGGCAGGGGAGGGGGTACGCGGGATGCGCACGTCCCCCCAACACCGGCCGAAAAGTTCCACAGCAGTGTGCTAAACTTGTGACTGGTAAAACATTCTGTGTGGTAAGCCAATCTTGGTCTTTATTGTTAACTCAGCCCCTCTCCCTGAAATGTTGGTCTGCTATGATGTCGGTTCGCACCTCCCAATCAAAACTCCTGGCTACGGGCCTGATACTTGTATTTAATGTACTATATTGTAGTATAGGGAAGTATTGGATTATATCATATTGTTTTGAATTGTATTGTTTTGCATTGTATTGTATTGCATTGCATTGCATTGTATTGCATTGTATTGCATTGTACCGCATTGCATTGTATTGTATTGTATTGTGTTGTGTTGTGTTGTGTTGTGTTGCATTGCATTGCATTGCATTGCATTGCATTGTATTGTATTGAATTGTATTGTATCGTAAAGTAACCTTTAGATTCCTGAAGAAATCTGTGTCCTTCCAGGTGAATTTCTTAAAGCTCCGTTCGATCATTTCCAAAGCTCCTGATCGTCCAACGGTAAGTAGCTTGTCGAAGGTCCCAATAACCGGTTCTTCCAGGATTTCGTAACCAACAGAGTTTGTTCCAAAAAGAGCGCGACAATGAAACTTCAACATCTGGTGCAGCGGGTGAAGGCTGTGGAGGTGTCGGTGTAGACACACGCAGACGGGCCCCATTGCCAAGTGCGTCTTGACGAGGTGTTCGACAACTTCGGCGTGGGTGTAATCCGCTATCTGGACGAGCGCTTTGGCCATCAGCCATAACTCACCGTCTTCTGGTGTGTAGACTTTTGACGCTGAATTATATTGAAAATAATAATAATAAGAGGAAGAAAAAGGAAAGAAAGAAGAAGAAGAAGAAGAATCCTAAATAAGATCTTTTGATACGGCAGCCAAGCATGGTAAAAGAAAGCTCATTTACAAAATTACACAAGTACTTGGAAACTTTCGGATTTCTAAAAATAAAATTGTAATATTTATGAACTACATACGCTACTTTCGTAATTTGCTCCAGTGATCACAAACAATAACTTCAAGTCGAGGTCAGGTTCCAAGTTCTCATACATTGCTGTATTTTGGCCCTACTGGCCTCGACTAGAAGTTTTTGTTCATGGCCACTGGGGCGTAATGTGAAAGAGGTCTACATCTTACTTGGTCCTGGGTCCAGCTGTATTGCAATAGGAGTTAACTGGCGTGGCTTCATGTATTGTGATTGCGTGACAAACAACGTGATAGTAGCGTGGGGATCCTTTAAATATGGTGCTGATGCAGGTTTATCCCCGAACAGCCCTTCATAGCTAGGATATCGTAGGGCAAATACCCGGCCACTCCTGATTGCCTATGAAAAAAGAAAACCAAATATACCGGTAAGAGTCACGCATGCGTCTAAGGTCACAACGTGGCTACTTGTAGAAAAGATACCGTTTTTTAAAACAATTCTTAGAGATTTCAGCAGTTAAGAGTTTTCGAATATGCGACCACAACCGGAAGTGCAAACTACTTCCGTCGTCAATTTCCGGTTTTCACATCCACCCACTTTAGCTCCACGCGGACGCCAACGGTATTTTGTTCCATTTGTATAACTCTGAAGCTTTTAGTAAATTCTAAACCAGCAACAGAATACAAGGTTTGCACGATTTGATTGGCAAACCTAACTTTGAATTAGTACCATTAAAGCTGCTTAACATTCAAAGCTCTGACTATCATGCATTAGCAATATGGAACCAGCGAACAATGTTTCGCGCGCTCTGATTGGTTGTTCACACCTGGAATACTCTGCATTATCATACATCAAACTAGTGAAATTTACTTTTCACGCGCTCTGATTGGATATTCAAACTCAAAATGGTCAGTGTTAACAATTGTACCAAACCAGCGAACAATGCTTTTCACGTGCTCTGATTGGCTCCTCTTGCTCTTAATATCGTGCACTAGCATTTACCAAACCAGCTTACAGTGCTTTAAGCGCGCTCTGATTGGCTGCTCGAGCTCTGAATATCCGCCCCTATTTCTAGCTAAGTGCAGATGCGAGCAAGCGCAGCTTAGAAATGGAAGGAATTTCTGTATTTCTATTCATCTAAAATTTTAAGTTTTTTTCTTTTTTTTTACCTCTGTTCAATGGCATAGCTGATAGTGTTGGTGAGCTGCAAGTATACTCACTTCGGTGAATACCCTGCATTACTCACTTCCACTTCGGAGATTAAGTGTTATGTACTTCAATCAATTACTAAGTTGATTTATGCATTCGATTTCATTTTGCCCTCAGCCTGCTTGATTTAAGTGTTCTCAACTTCAAAAGGTTTCCTTTCAGTTCGAACACGCATGCTCAGTATGAAGTATTGTTTTGGAACCTAGGCCTTACCCTGTTGAGCGTCATTCTGTTATCCAGCGCATGCTCAATGTAGTATGCCCAGTCGAAATGAGCATTCAACTTGCTGCTAAGCTCGTACCATTCCACGCCAACTCCTGTTGGGAAATGTAATAAAACCAATGTTCAGTGATAAAAAAAAAATTATGAAAATTTGATTAGCTCAGAAACGAACTATTTTCCAATGAGTGTAATATATAATACTAATAAGCGTAACAAATTAAAACATCGAAGAGGCACCAAGAAAGTCAAACAATTTATCTATGGCACAAAAGGAATGCAGTTTAGCTAACCTTATCCGACCGGGACTTTTTGAGGGTAATTGGACCCGGTGGGGGTGGTGATGGGGGTGGGGATGAGGTGATGGTGGTGGTGGGGGGGGGAGTTGGGTTGCCGGCGGTATGTAACTCTAGCATTATTTACCATACTGGAATTAAGATTGGTGAACATGGAGTATATGCCAAATGCAAGCAGAACTTAGCTTTTAAGAGAGGTTTACGATGAAATAAGGTTGCATAAACACAAAGCAACACGCGACAACAAAGGTTTGAATTCTTCTCAACTGCCTCTATGGTTTCCTTGTAAACAGAATTTTGTTTTTCATCTTAGATAAATTTCTGTGTATGATCAATTCCTTCACTTTCATTACCAAACGACTTATGTAGTGTGGATAATGAAAGGAGAATTTATAAGTTTTACCACTCGAAAAAAGAACAAAACTCTTCAAACCCCGAATAAACCATGTGTTAGCCGTATGTCCCTACCTCTTCTAAGTGACACTCGTTCTAGTGACATAGGATTAAGCCCAGCCAGTCTTTGCTCGGCAAATACTCTGTCTTCTTTCCAAAGACAGAAGTTGTTGAGATCTTTAAACGGTAATTGTTGAAAGTGGAACCGAAAATATTTCTTGTCCTAAAAAAAGAAATTAAGTATTTGTTGTTAAAATAGAAAATTTAATAACACCATGCAAGACAAAAGTCGCAGGCATAAAGGTCGATACAATTGGCCGCTTTGTTGTCATGTCGCTATTCAGTTTATTTTCTCAGGGGATGCATCGGGGGAGGAGGAGGGGGGGGGGAAGGTGAGTGGAGACGACCGTGGGATATCACAGGGGCATATCCAGGGGAATTAATTCTAGGGGATCCGGATCCCCCCCTTCCCGTTTCTCCCTTTTTCGTTCTTTTACTATGAGTTTCTGTCGATTTTGCATAACACGAGTCACTAGCTAACAAATTAGCGATCGCCCCATGCACCATACTGAATCACGTATTCGATGCTTTTCCAACAAGAAATTCTTTAAATATATATCTTGGTCAACCTAAGATTTGGTAAAGTGGAAATCCCCCTTGCAAAAGTCGTGGGGACGTCCCTGCAAAATAATCGCATGAGATCAATAGCTTGTAGTATATTTTTGAGAGGACCACGCTAAGCGCTATGTAAAACTCTTCACTGCTTCAGTGCAGCCAGAGTTTGTGAGAGTAGAGAAAAACTTCTTTAATTGAAAGATTTTAGCTAACAAATTGCAATTTCTTTACTCTGACTTGTACTTTAGTCGCTATGAACTCATAAATCAAATCTTTTGTGAGTTCTTGCAAGGTTATAAGCAAAATTGCGACAGATATTTCACAATTAATGGAGCTCATGCACTAAATTCAGGTCAAACTAAGAAAATTGTTCAAGAACAAAATGGAAAAAAAGAAAGTAGAACCAATCTTGTCAAACTTAAAATTGAATAGTTGCAAGCTATGACGTGTCCAGTTCACGTCAAAAGATGTGACCTTATTTGGACTGCAGGTACTGCAAGTTTCACTTTAGCTCCTGCGAGGCTTGAACTCCCTCCCACCCCCTCCCCCCGTGGTTGTTTAAGGGCTAAAGTCCCAGGTTCTAAGTACTTACTTCTTCTGAAGTTCTATTTGCAAGTCTCTGTGATGCAATTATCCACTTGAACATGGCTTCGTATTGTCCTAAGCTGCTAAACTCGTCTTTATGGTTAAGGATCCAAAATCCCGCTAACCTTCTGTTAAACTTGATTGTGTCGATGTAAAGCTGCATCCAGTGGCGGCTGAGTGGATTGCGAAATTGAACGCCTATGGTCTGGTTCGTGGAGAGGTCGAGCGTAGGGAAGGAAGTTTTTTGGGATTTTAGTTTAAAGATTGCTTTTCTTTTATTGTTCTCCGCCGCACGTTTGATCTGACAAGGATTGTCTGTTTTGTGAGTGAGAGCCACGGATGCACAGTCGGCGATGGGTCCTAAAATAGGACGTAAACAGTCAACGAAAGCTCACATTAAAACATAGGCGCAGAGGGGATGAAGGGCAAGAAAAGCAAAGGCCACTACACTCTAGACTACCCCATCCCACCCCACTTAACTCCACCCCACTCCATTCGGTTCCATTCCTATCCACTCCACTCCACTCCACTCCACCCGACTCCACTCCTCTCCACTCCACTCTAATCTACTCTACTCTACTCTACTCTGCTCTACTCCACTCCACTCCACTCCACTCCACTCCACTCTACTCTACTCCACTCCACTCCACTCCACTCTACTCAACTCCATCTCACTCCATTTCACTTCACTCCACTCTGCTCCAGCCCACAACACTCCCCTATACTCCAGCCAACTCCGTTCCACTCTACCCGACTTCATTCCATTCCATCTATTCCACTCAACCCCACCCCACTCCATTCCGCTCCAATCCACTCCTCTCCACTCCACTCCAGCCCATTCCATTCCACTCCACTCCACTCTACTGTATACCACGCCGAAACCGCTCCACTCCACTCTACCCCACTTCACTTCAGTCCACTCCACTCCAAGCCTCTCCACTCCACTATACTTTACCAGGAATCCTTTCTTTACACTTGTAAGTAACGTGTAGATATTTGTTGATTCCTTTGCAGGGATCTCCAAAAACTGAACTGGAGGCAAACAGGTCGCACGACTTGCGGCCATCGCACAGGCGTCTGACAATCTGAGGCGCGGACTTGGCCCGACACCTTCTATATGAGTTGCTACCGTTACACAGCCCCGGCCTGTTTCGCCTTCGGCCATATATTACATCTCTTATTTTGATAACTTGTAAGTCATTGCATTGAAGTGTTCCTCGTTCACCTTCGCAAAGGAGTTTGGCTGTAACAATTAAATAGCAAGGAAGCTGTGGTTAGAATCAGGGATGTTGGTAAGCTTGCCTGATTATGATGTTAAGGTTGCTTCAACCTGTTTTCTATTTTGCTGTGCCACTGAAATTTATGAAAGGCCTTCTTAAACATCGTGATGAATTCGCACCAGATTTTGTTATCTGGTGTTACAACAACGTTTTATATATTATCAATCCTTGTACTACCACCGGAAATTCTGTTTCCATGGCAATTTGTTAGGGCTCAAACACACCCTATTTTTAACATTTGATTGCATTTTACACAAAAATTAGTCGTTGAACTTCCTTTTTTGGTTCATCAATATTGTTTACACATCAAAGAGAACATCTAAGGACATTTTCATAAAAATTCTGTCAAGAAGTTTCGGCGCCACCTTAATTTTTTTAAGTATTATGGCATGTTCTGAAGTTTTGGTCCTAGATAGATCTTATCAGCCTTAATTAGTGCTCTTTAAAAAGTTCCTATAGCTATTTTGGCAGGCACCGTTTGTCCTGGGACTTATATCAAGAATAAAGTTTAACAAGGTGAAATTCATTTTGTAACAATGTAATTGACAAAACTTGAGAAATAAAATTTGAAAAAAAAATCGATGATTATATATAATACATCTGAACTTATACTTTTGCACGGACAACTAAAAGTCATTAAAAGCTGTCGGTTCGAAATAAACCTTATAAATGCGATGGCTTGTGTTATAGAAAACCGCGAAAAGGCTAAAATTTCTTGAAACCGAACTGTCTCCAGACAAGTACAGCTTGAAAGAAATTACATGTAATGATGGAAAATGTTAAATTAAGAGCAAAAACAATGTTGTTTTTGTATTTGGCCAGTGCCAATAACCGATACAAAATGTTCAATTTCCCTAAGAAATGTCGTTTCAGTAATTACAAGACAAGTTGTTTTAGTTTCCGTTTCTAGATTAAATGTTTTTTGTAAATTGACCCTGCATGGTGCACGAAACACTTTCTTCTATAAGAGTCGATCGTTTGTCAAACTTAGACAAATATTTTAACTTCACGAAATGTAGTTAATATATTTTTTTCCTGGAACCTTAATTAAACTTCCTGGCATTTTTTTTAGTCTGGAGTTAGCTTAAAAACTATAAATCTAATAACACAAGTTTGACTTATTTTTCGCAAACATAAAGTTAAACGTTTGTATTTAAAAACGACGGAAACGATGCTCCGTGGTTAAGTTTACCAGTTCAACAGTTGAATATAATAATATTAATAAGAAGTATGAATTTTTTTTCTACAAAGCGCTTTTTCCGCTTTTTCGGGTAACTGTTTTAAGCCCGCCGGAGACCTTTGCAATAGCATGCAATTTTCGACGCATGCAATCAAAATTGCATCAAATCGCACTTTGATTCTACCTTGTGCGGAGGACTGCGATGCAATTTCCAATTTTATGGATCAAACATGTTTGATATTTGTTGCACGTTGTCGCAGTTCGTCGAAGGAAATTGCTCCTTTTCGCGAAGGTATGTGGTAAATGCGCGACAACATGCGACTGAAATTATCCAAACTACCAATGAGAGACCAGCTTTGAAGCACATGACATCGAGTCTGGATTCCACCATTTTGACTCTCAATTGATCGAAATAGCTGGTTGTCCCATAAATGCGGCTCTTGGCGACGTAAAGTGAAACTTACATGGTTTCATGCAACTTTGATTGCATGCGTCGAAAACTGCATGTTGTTCCGAAGGACCAACAGAGGGGACTGTCGGTAGTTTACAAATAATTTATAAAAAAATTGCCGACAACAAAAACTCTGGCAAAAACACGAAAAATAGTTTTCGTACATGTCAAAAGACGGCAAAACGCCTCATAAGTTTTGGGGCTTTCAAAAACTGCGACGATCAAAACAATTGTGTTTGTAGAACGGCCCTTTTCACATCCATACTTAAGATACTTATTTAGTATCCTTCCGCTTTGAGAAAACATTTGGATGAAATCAAGCATTTGAAAATTAGCTTATACAAAACACAAAAACATTGTTAATTATATGTATTGTAGAGCTTTTATTTTGTATACATTTGATGAAAACCTACTCACTATAAAATAACTCGCTAAGCCAAAATTTTGCTGACTACCGATAAAAGTCACATTATCTCTAACTGTTTACTGACTACAGGACTAGATCATTTTCACCTTTTATGAGTATTTATGATTTGGCAAGTTTTCCCAAAACTAAAAATAAACCCGATCAGTAGAACTTAGATAAAAATAATGTATGGAATAAAAATGTTTTAGCACCGAAATTGACCAGTTCAAGGATGAGACCGCATGCTTTTTAAGATCATTTGAACACACTCCAGTGACCAGATTTTTATCACCTGCTGCAAAAAAAAGGTCAACACACACTTTGTTTCCAAGAGCTGTCCTTAACGTTTTTATGTATTTTCTCTCATCTAAGTCAGTGGCAGAATATGATAATGCAAACAGTAAAGGAAAAAAATGACACGCCACTGTTTATATTGCTTTCCGTCATTTTGGACGAGAGAACTCTACTTTTATAAGAATCTTTCATTATAAGATCGCTGGGACCGAAAGATGTCAAAATTACAAAACGTGCTACTAAATACTGTGAGAAAGCAGGGCAAATACACCCTTGATTTTGGTATTTAGGTCATAGCAACGTACTTTTAGTATATTAGTATATATGAACTGACTTTTATGTGACGATACAGTCTATCTTGGCATAAAGTGCTCAATGCTTTGGCAGCAGAGCTAAGTATACAGAAGTTGTGAACAGCCTTTGAATGTGCACAGAAAGAATTTCAAAAATATCAGGAACATTTTGAAGGATATTTGAGGCTGGGACCCTGAAAACTAGGACCGTTCAGCACTAGTTAAAAGAGCAGACATTCTCATATTTATATTAAAAAAAAGAGTGACAGCTTTTTGATCGACAAGTGTTCAAAAGTTGCAAATGTATCCAAGCAGGTTTTGACACGGGTCGAGGATAAAAAATGTGGTGCCTGTAGTCGTTATATAGTTCACTGATAAGACTAAATTTTTTAAAGTTTGAACTCATGATCAGTCTTCTAAAAGTTGTAACTGTGTGTCTCCTATAAGCTTGAACTTGACGTTAAAAAGTGAAAATACCTGAAACAATCAACAAAATAAACTGCAAGCATCAAGTTTAAAGCTTGTTTTTCGGGAGTGATTTTCCCTTAGAGATAAAAGTTTCCCACAAAAGTTCAAAAGAACCTCTAGGAAATGAAATAAAATACTTACATTTTTTTCGATTTGACGAAGGTGCACCAGTTGGTTGCGGAGGAAACCACGTCCATCGTGGTACTCCACCCCGAGATTCTTGCTCGACAGAGTTCATTTCCGTCTCATCTGTGTCGTCAGCTGCTCCATCCATAACCGCCAAGTTATCGTCAGAGTTTGCTTCTTCTTTACCCTCTTCAAATACATTTCTGCTGTATATTATCACAGGCTGGCTTCCAAGCGTTACCTTGCTGAAACACAGTATCACAGAAAGCAGCGACAACACCTTCATGTTAGAGAAAGTGGATTTCCTTGCTTGTGTCAGTTCTTTGATCCTCTGTTAAAATCCAACAGAATTCATCATTAAGCGGGCGCTTTTATTTTGGAGACTACAGGAAGACATACAACATCAGCACTCAAGTCTTGGACAAATATATTCCGGCATATTTGTAAAAAGACAACGAACGCCTTCATGGAATTTTATATTATGCTTGAGTTGTGGACGAACCATTATTAAAATACCGCAGTTAGTTTGTTTAGCTCCATAAACGGAAGAGTAAAAGTCACATTTGTGTAACTTTTATAGTCATGTATTTTAATTGTTAATCTAATTGTCAGACGTTTCCATGCAAACCGTTCATACAGAATTAATCATAACTTTTATCTTTAATCTAACGACGTGCGCTTTTTTAACGGAAACCCATCTTTAAAGTTAATGGAGTTTACTTAAAATCCATTCCCAATTGACGAGAAAAGCTATAATCTTGACCTTATCCAGTTTTGTGGGGTAATTTAATTCCCTCAGTCATATGGTTAAGTATCTTCTCAAGAACATTGAATGGTCAAAATAAAAACTGCAGTTGTTAGATAAACACGTTTCTTTCATAATTAAAAATACCACAGTGAAAGAAGACATGCAGCAACATAACAAAGAACAATCGACGAGCTCTTTCCTCCAGTCAGTTCTTGGCAAGTGTTTATTTGTTTCGTTTTAATTGTGGATGTTGGAGTTGGTTTTATTGAAATCGGCTTTATCTGCTGTATTATAAATGACTACCCCCTCGGGCGCTATCTACGGATAACAACCGGGGTTGTACCCACGCAGCAAATTCAAACAGTCACTAATGCCATGCACTTAAATGGCCTCGAAGCACGTAGAACTAAAGCCAGAACTAAAACACAATATGTTAATCTATCCCAGCTGACAGTTTTAAAGCACAGGAAGTTGAAGTTTCTTTTATATTGAATCAAGCGATGTCTAAAGTAAACATAGAGTATAGTACATAGAGTTGTGCTGCATATTTTTGCTTTTTACTTTCTTTATTTTCTAGAACTGGCCCGTTTTTTTTCGAGTTTATGATTGTGTGCTCAGCTGTTCAGGATTAGGTTTCGAAGTAATACAAATCCTGCTCATTATCTCTACCTAAAACAACAATTTAATGAAAGGTCATCATTTTGTGTTTTTTTCAAAACAATGCTGAACAAAATATCACGAATGTATGCATGGATGATGGAGTTTATACTGTCCATCAGTAGCCTCAATAAGTCAGTCGATATAATTCACCCATGCAATACAATTACAATGTAAAGTTGTCAAGAAATTAAACGCAGTTTTGTTATTATTAAATTTCGACAAACTATCATACCTTAAACCGGTAAATGAAGTATTAAGATTTGAAATAGAGCGATAGTGGCGTTTTTTCTAGAAACCAAACCACAATTTGTTTTCTGACGGCAAATGCTAACTCATTTTTGAGAACCAATAAATTCTGACAAATGCTGACTTCAGCCTCAAATTATTCTTTACCCTAGAACTTCTGAAGGGCTTTAAATTTTTGCTTCTCGACCGAATACCAAAAGCTTTTGAACAACTGTTCTTTGTTTGTTGGCACATCTTTTTACACTAATTAGGTGATGTCACAGCTGATGAAGTCACGCAACCTGTGTGGTAACTTCCAAATTTCAATTTTAGTGTCTAAAGTTGTGACTAAATAAGGACAATTTTACCATCGATTCTACCTATTTTGCCGTTTTCAATAGTTAAATGCTATTTTTTTTTAATCATTTTCAGTAGTTATAATTCAAACTGGAATAAAATCTGAAAAACTTGACAATCCAAGATGGCGGCCAAATTCGTACAAACGAAGCTGATCACATGTGCCAGATGAATTGTGACGAAAGTAGAGGGGAGGGGTCCGATTGACCCACCCAACCCTCAGATGTTCGTGTAACTTTTTTTTTCTGCACTTCTAGGATTAAATTGTTCTTATTTCCAGATTATTAATTAAACACACACTGGATTGGATGTAGAGAACATTACAGTAAGGTTGGAAACACGTGTCTGCACGTTACTGCTTGTTTGAGCACTTTGTGTTAAAATCTTGATCAGCTCACTGATGTGTTTGCCAAGGTAGCAGATAGAAAACTAGAACGAAGGGAGGGGGGCGTTTAATAGATAAGAGGCGTCTATTGGAGGGAGGCGTTAATTTTACAACTGATATCTTACACTTCTTATTATCGATATTTCACACTTCTTAATAAACGCTTTCCAGCCAACAAAACTACCTGCAATTAGGGCAATTTAACAAAAAAAGGCGAGTAACTGTTGCAACAGTCTACAACTAGTGAAGAAAAGTCAAAATCCTCGCGTAGTGTTCTGCAAACGAGCGAACAAAACATGTGACACAAATTCAATTTTAAGTAATGTCTCGTAAACGCCCTCTTTGGGGAGGGGGCGTTTATTAGGTACGAAGCGCTTAATAGAAAGGGGCGTCTAACTGAAAATCCTACTTTGACCTGGGCGTCTATTAGATACGAGGTGTTTAATAGAAAGAGGGCGTTAAATAGATCACTTACGGTACTGACGTCATCGTAATATATTAACTTCAGAAAACATATGTGTTATCTGACCTAGCTCCTGCCGAAAATTTCATGCACAGTAAAAACTCAGATCTAAACGTCAATCGTGCAGTGATACATCAGGTTCCTTTTTTGGCCATACAAGAAGCACTCGGCAACTGATCGTGAGCGTTTTAACTTGCATAAATCTTTGTGTCTTTCTAATTTGTAATTGTGGTTTTTGAGATGTAGCGCAGTGTGTGCATCAGTTTTGTTTCTATTATTGCAAAACTGTACTTTGCTGTTTTCTGTTCGATTCAATATATTGGATTGTTTGCAGAAATGTCACGTGTGCGACAGCGTTGTAACAAAATATACAGGCCGACTATACGTGAAACGAGTTTACCGTTTTGAATTATGTGATTTATTATAAGAATAAAAAATTTACAAGAATATTGTTCATGAAGCTCAAGCTTGCCAAGTTTATGGACAAAGTAAAACTGATCTCAAGCTCATTCTCTGTCTCAGATCCATAAACACACAATTTTTCAAGTGTATAACAATGAAAAAGCCACATCGTAAAATCTATGTCGAGCTAGCTAGGAATTCATGCAACAAAACGTAGCTGAAATAATCGACAACGAAGCAAGACTGTTTAATACACCGGATTACATTTAAAGTCAAAGAAAGTTTTCAGTTTGTGTCAGTCCCGTTGGTCGAAGTAACACAGTCCCATATAATGGAAGAAAACTAATTATAAACTCCTGTCCTTTAGCCTCGCTCAAGACTCTATATCCAGGTCTAAGACTAAGAAGGATCATAATAGTCTTAGTATTTCAGTTTGTCAACAATCAAAAATGCACCGCAAAAAAGCCTACACGCTTTAACAATCCGTGCATGTTGGACATGGATATACAATCGAGTTGAACGTTTTCAGTAGCTGCGACGCCAATTTCCGTTTTGTAAAGGGTGGATGTTATTTTCAACGGTCGATGCCCGTTGTAACATATATACACAAGAAAAAAATTATGGCGTAGTGGTATATAGACAGTGTACGGGACTGGATTGCTTTCGATCAGTGGTTCATAACACGGTAATTCTTTTAACTATGTTTTACTTAGCTTTTGTTTTCTTTTCCTATTTAGTTTCCCCTTTTAGAGTTAACTTTGGTTTGGATAAGGGTCATGGTATTATTATTATAGTATTTCTCCGATCACGACTTTGTCCGCTTTTTCACGAAAACGGGCGGTTGTTTGAAATGGCATCCACTGTTACAAATGGCGTTGACCATTAACGAAATTAAAGGGAAAGTTGCAGCTGCGACAGTCTGAAACTGACACGGCTGAAACAGGCCTATTAAGAAAATTTCATTGTGAGCGTGTTATAAACAAAATCAATACTATAGCCAGAGGATAAATATTGCATCCAACACCTAAAAAATGAAACAATTGCCTCAAGGAAATTTGCCGTACCTGGAAAGCCAGCCCCAGACAACAGCGAAACTCATTGAATAAGCCGATGATAAAACATCAGCGCCAGAACTACGATTTGCTGAACATTTTTGAACTTAATATGGGATCTTAAAACGAAAAAGAGACCAATTTATATTTAATAAATAAAGTGGGCTTACCTCAGTGGACCCAAGTGAATGTTAACAGTTAAGTGTTGCCTTGGGAAGTTGCTATTACTGTATATAATCCAACTGAAATATCTTGTCCTTTCTCAACGGTAATGCGTAGAAATAACTCTGCATATGGTAAATCTCAGAGAGCGGATGTCAGAACTTTATATTGCTTCGATTCAGATCGATTGATATACTTGCTTCTCGCAGCCTGCGTGACATAAAACACTTTTTAAGTTTAGGGTGTTGAAACAGTGTTTGCTCACATATTTCACATCTAAATCCCATGACGTTACATGACCTTAGTAAAATACTAAATCCTTGACTTACATTATGAAAACATCTACGACCCACATGAACCCAGCTCGAACTTTTTGGCATGGTTGCTAACCTTCTAGTGACTTAGTATGACACGTCATACTCGCGTTTAAGTTCCACCAATGGGCTATGACGTCATAAAGACTACTTTTGCTGTGTTTAAGTTTCAGAGGACAGGTGAAAAACAATGAAAGGTTTGGCTTACACAAAAGTAGAGAGAGAAGGTAGATTGAGTGACGTAGCAACGACGCATTTATGACGTCACATGCTATTTGCTTTTGCTTTAAAGCACTTTAATTTCCCCACGTGTAACCAAAAAGATCTCAACTTTTGCATGCAAACAAGGGTGCAGTAACAGCTTACATGGTTCAATGAGAGAAAAGTTTCAAAGGAAAGTGTCATGAATTGTTGTTTTGAGAGACAGAAATCAGTTTTGCAACTGTTATGAAAATGGCGACTTATTTGAATATTGCTATCATACCATCAGACTTCTACATAACGTTTAATTTACACTAAAGTTTTGCAAAGATGTCACCATTTGCGCCCTGCCATTTTCTTTAGAAAGCTTTAGAAATCACAAGATGCATCACTGGGTTAAAGATGTGGGGTATGTTCAAATACCTGGTCTAAATATCCGGTAAAAAGTAAGCTTGGTAAATCTGGTCCGTGTAGACGTTCACGTTTGCAAAAATAAAAATTGAACAATATCTACAATCCGGTCTCTCAATATGAGAACGTTCACGTGTTTAGAAAGATTTTCTAACACGTTCTTTCACACAGATCACAAGTTTTCCAACCGGATGATTTTCTGTGAACGAGTGTGTTAACAGCGCACTCAATCACACTGAAAATCATATGTTAGATTTCTCAAAATATTCATCGTTACATAACTGAATAAGTAAGAGGGAATAAAACGTTGAAAATCCTCGTGAAAACTTTTTCGACGAAAAACACTAGTCTCAATATTACTAGGCTTCAGCTTTAGCGCTTGAAAATTTCAATTCAGAAAACTTACTGTCGAGTTCGAAAAGGGAATTCGAAATGGCTCTCTTATAAATTTTTTGCTGTTGGGTTAACGTATTAAGTTCAAAATGTTATTTTTTGGCAAAAACCGCTATACCTAAACAGACTAGGATTGATTCAATGTAAATTAGATGGGAGATCATTTCTATAAATATTGACTAATATTATTATTGGTAAGGAATAAAACAAATTAATATAACATCCAGATATGGGAACAGGTTTCCATTATCGGCAGTAAAACATTTAAGTAAGAACTTTTAACTCGTCTTTTCGGTAACTTTCCAATTTTCAAATGCACATATGTTCGTACGTCAAAAACCATTTTAACACTTTGTAATTTTATACTCTTTTTAAAATATAATCTTTATTATCACGCATGTATGCAGTTCATACACCTGAAGCTTTTCTGTGAACGTGCGTGAAAGTGCGTGTGCTTTGTGTCGGATTAGCGCACTGCACTGAAACACAATAAAACTCATGCCAGCAAAGGATATAGTTGCGGTTTGCAGCCAGCGAAAATGCTTTTATTGAGCCTTGTTTTGTTGCCAAGACTATCGTGTTTCCCCGTTATTGGGTGTCCCCTGCAAAGAATGTCTCCCAGCCGCCATATCGAGTTGTTTTGATCTGATACCAGGTCTTTTCCGCAGCCAAACGGTCAATTTGAAAATGACGTAATATTAAAATATTTCCACTTTCTTTTGATATTACACCGCTGTTGTCCGTTGGTTGGTGCATGGCAACTGGGAGAGCTCATTTACAGAGAAACTTCTGTAAGAACACGAAAACGGGGAATTACGATTGTTGGCATCAAAACAAACACAGCAGAAGTTTAAAAACCCCTTTTCTGTTAAAGGTGTCATTTCGCTGGCAGCAATTAAGTTAAACCACAAATGTCCTAAATCTCGTGACTCAACCACATAGATGATTTTGAAAAAGGGAAGTCGCTTTTCTTGAACTGCATGTAAACCGGAAGTCTTTGTGAACGTGTGAAAACTTTCGGCGGATCAGCGCACTCGAACTCACTACAAACTAGTAGTAGCTATCGCTAAAGTGCCAACGAGCAAAACAAAAAGTAAATATTTAGAACAAAGTGTAAATGCGATTTTGAAGCAGATGTCATTAAGTTACTGTTGAAACTTTTAAACTCAGATTTTTTTAAAATGCCATATTTTTACTGTATCCTTGGAGGTTCAGCTACATCCAGCTACTGTAAATCCTGCCTTTTAAACTCGTAACCCATATTGACCGACAGAACTGAAAGACAAAAATGGGATAACTTCCTTTCTTGGTTTCCAAAAGCTGATAAAAAATGAGTTGTTTCTGTCTATCTCCGAGGCCTCTTGGCCTCGGCTGCGAGAAGCCGTGTGTGCATGAGCTGCGGGGAGATACAATAACAATAACAGCATGAAAATGTAAACAAGCACAGCACTGTAGCGTTAAAACTACGGTTGCACCTCCGTCGTCAAGTGAACTTGACGCGGAAATACCTTCAGAAAGAAGATATTTTTTAGTCCACTTCCAGCTCTGTGTTTTTACTGATGTGTTCAGCCGACCTCTTTTAGAGTACAAGACAATATGAGTATTAGGTAGTTGCCAAATAAAACAACAATTTACGCGGAAATCCTCTCTAACCAGTTGATGTGCTGATGGAATGTGCTGACGTAAATGCTTTTGTTATCTTAGATTGCGCGGAAACCGAGATTTCTTTCTCCCTGTAGCTTATGCACACGACTCTACAATGCTGCCGCCTCGCAGCCTCGGCTGCTCGTTGGCAATAACGCAATAATGCTACAGGAACTACCGAAAGTTATGAGTAAAGCGTTGAAAACTGAGTGTTTCTAATACTTTTTCAATCGCATGGTCATCAAACAATAGAACCATTGTTAAAAAGTTCAAAAAATAAAAAAGGCGGCTTTAAACAGTTAAATACAGCTAATATGAAGGGAAACTAAGTGTTAGAATTATCCTTGCATGATCTGAAGTTCCATCAATTGTTCTAAGTCCCAAGGTTTTGGCTGGTGGTATTGTCATCTCAAAGTAAGTAAAATACGGCTGTGGCACCGGCATATTTTGACCCAAAAAATGCACTACTATTACCTATTAACCAAAATGAATTGAGAGATTGCACTGTCCCCCCCCCCCCCGACGTTTACTAGCAGGTCTATGTTCCATTTTCAAACTTTATTGAAATAAACGTTCCTTTCTTATAGATCTTTTTCACGTGACGTCATCAAAATTCTTAAATCTAAACTACGTACAGTCTAACAGATGTATTGAACTGTTCTTTTAATATTAGTTAGATATCAGTATCTAAAGTTTTAGGTGAAAGTTTTACGAAGACGTGATCTGATAAACCTTCAAAATTGATAACTGAAGTGTTTGTAAGTCAATGCACTCCATTTGATATGAACAAACGGCTTCGTTTGACAAGCATATTTTTGGCCGCCATGCATCTTGGTTTACCACTGTGGTACACCAATATGGCGCCCTACTCTAATTACCGATATCTCGGTTACAAAACATTCTTCCGTTCAATCAGTTTCGATTTTTCATTCTTTTCATGGTATACCAGCACTTCCCAAAAAAAAAAGAATTGAACCCTAACTTGTCACTAACCGATAAGGCTTAATACTCCTGTCACATATATACCTTTGAAATATTAGGAAAAATTTTCGGACATCACACTTTATTTTTTGTTAACATTTTCACGTTTAAAAATCTCTGACTTTAAAGAAGTAAATAAGATTGGGGTTTATAGATAGGAAATTTGTTTTTCGCGAAGGAAAACAAATTAATTTATGCCTTGTTACGCGAACTAGTTCCCAGACTTACTTGCCCCGACAATCCGGGACCTCCAGACTGGATTATATAAGAGGAGGTACTCACGGCATCATCCTCTGTCCCTATTCCCAGCAAACAGAGCTCAGCCCAGGAAGGCAGGTTTCGGACCCAAAATAAGTCCATTATCTCCCTTTATAAACGCAAGCGCGATCAAAGAGTATGGAACGCATTTTGCTCATTAATAAGACAGTAGGATCTGATATGGCGAAGTTGTGGTATTGTATCGCAAGGGGCCAGTGCAGCACGCTTCAGATCAACGGAATTTAAAATAAACATGCCACAAGCCCATTTTGTCTGGTATTCAATATGATATCAAGTCAGGTATATACTTAAAGAGTGGCAAATTTTCAGCAATAAAATTCTAAAGGGTCGGCAATTTTGACGTTCAAAACCTATAGTCGGTCGGGTGACAGGAGACACAAGTGCCGATTGAACGACTCTGTGGTCTCAAAAGAATGCCTTTTTGAATGGATCTCACCTATAATGAGGAATTCACAGAAAGATACATAAAAATAATGAGTACAACTATGGCGCCATCTTCATGGCTCAAATTTGAAGAGAAACCAGAGAATTCCTTGCACATGCAAGCCCTTTGTATGGTAGCCTTTGGCTATAAGTTCAATTGACATCGCATTTATACGGTCTGGACCAAGAGAGCTTGAAGAACTTACATACTTAAAACAGTCGTCATATCTCAAATATAGATATATATTCATATCCAACTATAAAGTTTTCTCACGAACATTCTAACTCATCCATCCAGTTCTTATAATTCTTGGATGAGAAAATATGACTTCAGTTACAGTTACATTCAAAGTCCTCAAGTCACGATGAACCACACTAAGCGTTCTAAAGCTTTCAGTTTGGCTCTGCGATTGCGACGCATCTGCTTTTTTTTTCACTAGCTGACGCTTCGTTTGACCATCGTTCACAAGAACTTATCACCTGCTTGGCAAAACGATGTTTTGGTCGTTTGTTTTTGATGAATGAATTCAAACGTGCCCGTGACATCGGCCGGTCTCCGGCGGAATCCGACGCTGTGACAATTCCAACTCAAACACAGCAAATTAATCCTCTGACAAAACTTCCCATTCGTAGCAACATTCAGTCCAGCACTGCCTAGTGCTAGTTAAGTCAAATTTTTACAAAAAAATTTAGACCTTATTTTACACTACACCAATAGCTATCATAATCATGCCGTTGTAAAAATCATAGCGGATCGGCCTTATGTTTACACTTGGAACGACCTTTCCGGCTCATTTTTTGTGCCGTTTCGAACGAGAGACGCAACGCTTTCGAAAGTGACATGTCTCATAATGGATAGGATTTTTGTGCTAGGAAAACTGTTCCTGTTCACATTACAACGCAACGTTTTGTGTCGGCGCGAGATCGTATGCGGTATAGTGTAAACACGGACTTAACACGCTCCAGTCATCATCTCACTTCAGAGAAACGTTTTCGGTTAACCTGACAAGTCCGAAATAACCTCTTAGGACCTCTTAGCCCGTGCTAACTCAGTAACTCATTAGGCAACCCTTTCAAAAATTTTATGTGAACATACCAGATGCCTGGCACGCAAATTTAATAGTTTATCAAACAATTTAAGGGCAAAATCAATACACAGTTGTCATTATATAGTAAGAAACATAACAGCAGTCGTGGCTGCATACCTATGCTTCAAAAAACCTGATATACATGACCGATAATGTAAGGGTTGCGAAACACTTAACAATTTACTGAACTTACCTTGTAAGGTCGTAGGAGAAACGAAGCACTGCTTAAATGAGAGTTCACCGCCGTTCAGTAGTAAATAGCTTACCAGGAAAATCCAACATGTTAACGCCTGTCTCACAACATTTCAACCAACCTGGACATTACGTTAATGACATGCGTTTAATCCTATAATGACAGCTCATACGTAATTAAAGAGATTCAGTCAGGAACGCTCGCAAAGCCCACCTCATCGATCGACAGACCTCATGGTATTGAATAGATGTAATCAGTGTATTTAGCTCCTTTTCATTATAGTGATTAGACCTGTCAAACTCCGACACAGCCTACATTAAATTGTTTAAAAAAGCAATTGATCTCGGACAGTTCTAATATCGATCAGAAAGTTGTCCAAAAAATACTCGTCCGAAACATTTCAGTGTCCGCAATCTTCTGCGTCCGAAATATTTACAAAGATGTTTCACTTTATCTTGTTTTCTGATGCACGACCGTGCGTCGTCTTCAAGACAAACAAAGGCACAGACAGGCGTATCGCAAGCAGATTCCTGTCAAGATAAACGAGTGATGTTTGACTAGTATTGACTTGAAACTCAGATGCATGTCTTTCTAACTTTGTTTAGCTGATTGGAGCTGTTTTTTTTCAGGAGAAGTGTTGAAATGTTGAAACTGATCTTTGAAATTGTTTGCTATTTTTGAGACTTGTGTCAAGTTGGATTTACATTCTTAACATTTACGATAACCTTAAAAGGACCATCAGTTTGTCCGAATATTGTTCGAAATTCTGAACAAAGTTAAGTGTCCGGTGAGAAATAAACGCCGGAATTGAGCTTCCGAAATTTGTTCTTCCAAAATCTGTTGCTTTTTTATGGTTTCCATACTTTTAGTTCAAATTTTTGAACTGTAGCGCCCTAACCTACAAAACCATTTGGGATTTTTCCGCCGTAGAAGATTTGAAATGCAAAACCGAAATATTGTTTTCTTTCAAATTTCATTCTCCTGCAGTACTGATCAGCTTGTAGAAGTTGTTTAAATATCTGTTTTGGTTTAAACCTTGGAAATAGGAATGCAGAGTGCGGAGTGCGGAGTCTCTAAAGCGCGGAGTCTCTAAAGGGTATGTTACGCAGAGGTTGAGGGGAACTTAATGTTATATTTAGTTTATAGGAAACACCACTGTTCTAGTAAGTTTTAATCGAAAAATCCTCGAGTATTCGATGAAAGTGGCATTACCATTTTCATTAAATACAAAAGATATTCTTCATTATTTATTCCAAAGATTTCCGAAATTTTTTCAAAATTTTTCAAAAATCTTCCCAAACAATTTCAAGCACTTTTCGAAGACTTTCCGAAAAATGTCCGAAGATTTCCAAACCTTTTCAAAAATTTCCAAACACTTTCCAAACTTTTCCGAAGATTTTCCGATTGCAGCCGAAGACTTTTTTTCATAAAAAAATTATTTTATAATAACCTTGCCAAACATTTTCGATCACAAGTGTTTCAAGTAAATGTACTTCCCGGATGACAGTGCATCTTGGGTTTTTAAATTTGTACATCAAACTTATTGTACGGTATCAAGGAAAAACTTACAGTAAAGAAACCAATAAGAATACAGGTGTGGCATTAAACTTTTGGTTTTTCTACTCAAGATAACACGCAATACCAAGCGAACAATACCATATTTTAGACAGATCCAATCAGTACAGACAAAATACAAGTGGTTTATATTTCCGTGATTTGAATTGAAAAGACAGACTGGTCGTACAAAAAAATTGTCATTTTTAACAATGCAGCGTACAAGTACAGAGTAGATTGATCAAAAAGGTCAATTGAAGATTATTTTTGAAAGCGCGGCCGCAAACCTACTTAATCTAAACAATTTAAAGCAATTTGTTAAAATCGTCAAGCAAATTAGACTGCTGTACCGATTTCCATCGGCTTGTTATTTTGTTCCAGCTCTTCAACTGAAGCCGAAAAAACAGGGAAACTGGAGACGGGCTGCTTTAGCCCCCCTCCTCCCGGCTTACTTTAGAAAACTAGAATGAGTAGAGTCTCTTTAATCAACCACACACAAGCCAGCCTCTGCCCCCAAATCCCCCCCCCCAACATAACAGCATAAATAAGTTGCGAAAGCGTCACGAAATACTAGACAATTTTTCCATTTTTGATTATATTACCTAATTGTAAAAATGAGAGTTACTAATTCCCGACGTTTCGGCATTCCTGACTCCACTGACGCCACTGTCAAGATTAAATGGCTAATCAATGTGAAGTACCTGTCGAGGTTAAATGGCTAATTGAATGGTCATTTAACCTTGACAATGCATGGCGTCAGTGGGAACGCCAAAACGTCGGAAGTTAATAACTCTCATTTTTACTAGCCTATATGTATTTCGAAATCTTTAATGTTATGTATTTTAAGAATTGTATCACTCAATTGTTCAAGTATTGCCTTTTTGTTTAGGAGAGTAAAAACATTTAGTTTCAACACAAATGTTAAATGGTAAATAGTGCCCCTGTCAAGTTTGATGGAATGGCATATAATAGTGATAAGTGATAAAACCTTACATAGAACTCAAGCGTAATTAACTCTACGCGTGATATTTAAGTCATTTGATCAAGATATGAGCTCTTTCCCAGCCGCATACCGAACTAATCTAATATGTTCATTCAAAATGCTCTTCCCGATGGCTGAATACGACAAGGTTGGCAAGTTCAAGATCCTTCAGTTATTGATTAGTGAACTAAGAATATTTAATTGCATCACGGATTTAAACTGGAAAGACATGTTTCTTTTAACACTTTAATTGCAACATTAGATGTATAGTCTATTTACTCTAGTTTCAAAACAATGTTTTTGAAAGGAACAACATTACAGTTTATGCAGCTAATGCGAGCTTTGACCATTGAAATTTCGTTGAAAAAACATACTTGCCAAATTGAAATTGTTTTTATTACTGTCAATTATATTATATCAAAAGCATATTTTCATTAACGTTTGATAACAATTTTTTGTCGTTTTTCGAAGTCCGTAAAATTCTAAATGTTTTTGTCTCCGATAGGGAAGATTAAAAAGACACCGGAAATTTTGACATTCATGACGTCATTATGACTTCATTTTGATGTCACAAGTCAATTTAACTACGCCTGCGATATCTGATAATCCACCAAGTTTTATTCCAATGCATTGAATAGTTTCATAGTTATCGGCTGCGGGCACTTTCTGCCTACCCCCGGCCCAGGACAAGGTTGGGTCGAGGAGCCCTCCAAAACCAAAAGCCCGGGTAAAATTTACAATTATTAATGAACACTTTGAAAAAGTGACTTGATGTAATGTTGAAAAATGACTTATCAGCCATTAATATTGTATTACAATTGATATTATGTTATCACTTTATTAAAATTCATCGAAAAAATCGCAAAAAATAAATCAAGGGAAGGGGTTCAACGAACTCCCAGCCAGTTTAAGGGTTAAGGGACTGTACATTTCAGAGACTTGGCATTTTAAAGACTCAACATTTCAATGAAAATACAATTTTGAGAGTCCGTTTTTTTAGAAACTAAATATATTTTAGATTCTTCGTTTTAAAGAGTCCGCCTTTTAGAGGCTTCTACATTGGGCATTTTCCAAACATGTGATTTGTGAGCGTCAAACCGACAAACTGTCGTTAACGAAGTTTTGTAGTATTGGAAGTTTTTGTGGTACTTTGGTTTCGATTTTGGTAAATTGAGTACTTCATAAAATATTTTCCATAAACAAATAAAATACCCTGCCAGCTAAACTTAAATACTCTTTGAACAGTTCTAAGACTAAGGACTTACAAGCCATAATAATTTCTAAAGCAACCTTTGCCAAAGTGGAATTGCTTTACGGGAAAAAGAAAATTTCTTCTGGATAAAAGAGTGAGAAAAAAACTGACGTGTGTTGGTAGTCAAAAGAAAAAGGAAAATCTGATACAGTTTTTCTGTCAGTTGTATACATCTTTTATAATGATATGTTTCTAATTCCGTAATTTCCGTGCCAAAGTATTTTTCTGGGTTCCCTGGTTTTATCGGCTCATGTGTACTCGACGTAACAACAAACTGACGTGTGTTGGCAGTTTAAAGAAAGGGAAAACATACAGTTTCTCGCTCAGTTACATGTATCTTTTATTATGTTTCTAATTCCGTATTTTCCGTGCCAAAGTATTTTTTTGGGTTCTCTGGTTTCATCGGTTCACGTGTACTCGCCGCGGGGGCACAAATGAGTATGTCTACAATCTACGTTATGTAATAATGATCACGCGCTCGTTCCATCAAAGAATATCTGAATAGTCATCAGTAAGAAAACAAACAAAAAATCTCACTGACAAGTTGGCGCGCAGAAAAGCTCTGTCTTGGGCTTCTAAAAAAGACAAGGAATGGAGGATCAGGATCTTGAGTGAGGAACAGTATATTGAGTGCGTCAAGGCGGAAATCGCATCACGAAGTGACAAAGACAAAACAAAGGCCTCAAGCGAAGATTTGTGGACTTTTGGCTGTCGTTCAACTTGTGTGAGAAACGACCATGATAATGGAATGAATGCAACTGTCAAATACCGTTAAAACGAATGACAAGACCCTGTTAAGTGTTTCGGATGTGGTAACAAATGTCACAGGAATTATAGCAATAAACAGATTCACTACCAAGAACAAAGGTTTGCGTTGCTGATAAATCAGAAATCAAAGTAGAACTAAATATGGAACAAAACACATTCAAATGAGATGAGATGATGATAATTTATGAAAATGTTCGGATCATTTTAAATTCGAAAATTTTAAAGCCTTTTATTAATTGTTTTATAGATTTCATCAGCTAGTTAAAAGTGGTTGAAAGTGTTTTCTATCGTTTAAAAAAGGATTAAAATATTAAATTTATCCAGCTTTGCTACTTGAGAGACTGAGAAAAAACCCTTTTCTCAATTAACTGGTATAATAAATGAAAAAAAAGCGTTCGGATTGCAAAAAAATTTATTCTTTATTGTTGCATAAAGAAATAGAGAAAAAAATCCAAGATGTTGAGTTTTAAAGAAATAGAACGGAATGCAAACTGTCAAAACGGGTTACTTGAAGAAGAGTGTTAAGTTTTTATAATAGGCTACACAAACAACCTAAAGAAAAAAAAAACCTCTGTATTTTTATCTATATCTACTGCTAGCCCCGCCCCGTTTTGTTCTTCAACTCCAGGTACAATATTTACCGACTGACCGACCCAACTGGACGCTATGTATATCGATTTTTTGCAACTTGACAAGAGAAGACAATCCTCAGAAAAAACTACCATCGTTGACAGTGCTTGTAAAGCTCAATACCGCTATAAGGATACCGGGATTGGATAATATATTCAAGGATCTGAAGGTATTGAATCTTTGCGAGCATGCGAGCACAACATAATAGTCAGTTGAGAGCACGGAGTACTTGAGCATCAATTACAAAAACTGGAAACTTTTGAGCAAGTGGGCACTCTCAGAAATTTTGCGAATAACTGGAACAGGAGTTTTGCAAGCATTTCATGATTTCGTAGGACCATTGAAGACCCCTCGTGTGTACTAACAACGAATGATTTTTAAGGTCACGCAACTCAAATCAAGTTTACCTTTTTACCAGTTGATTTGCTTGCAAGTGTACTTGTTCTGCAGGTAAACGGTAGTAGATGATCGATCCAGCAAATTTCGAGTTTTACTGGCGCTATTTTCTTTCTTTCTACTGCATCTTCTTATATAAGACCACTCTCGTGCAATCCCACACGCAATCCCGTTTTGTTATCCAGACGATTTTCGATAGTCTTCCTACTTGTACAAACGGCAAAAAACCTCACTTTTGTCTTTGAGGTGTCTTCGAGCAGTCAATTTTCGGATCCCAAGGAATCAAACACAAGCTAAAATATATTTAGCAACTGGATTTCTGAATTTTCGAGTGTTCCCATCACAAGCAAAGCAATCCAGCTTCGCAAACCGTGCAGCAGTTATTTATAAGCACATTTGTCTTTGACATTTGAAGCCCGCGGCTTGAAGAGGCGACGCACCATCCCCCGCTGGGTCACATCACGTTACCAAAGTAATCCAACGAACAAGTCATTCGGACATGAAACGTCAAAAACTTATTGGTATATTTATCACCGTCATGTATCAAGTCGAGCTGGCAGCCATCAAATAAATAATTTCTGGCTAATGAAAAATTCCAAGGCGTGTCATTTAACAGGACAAGTATTATCGATAGGCCTTTTTCACACCCAAGGATCATCGCAGGATATTTCCGGTACGTATAGATCTCAAACTGCGAAGTTACGCATTAGCAAAACGCAAGGGCAGTTTCACGTGCAATACATCTTTTCCCAAAGCAAGGTTTTGGGTGACCTTCAGGGAGATATTCTGAAGGTTAAATGCTTACTGTCTTTGTTAACAAGTTTAGAGCACTTAGTTTATTAGTCGCAAAATTCCTATTCTATCGACCTGACTGGAACAATTATCACCGCCTGTGAACTTGTGTAAACACTTTTGAACGTTTTTGCCTGTAAAGGGGAGTGGGGCAAGGGGGGTGGGGGGGGGGCTTTTAGTTGCCACCATGCTAGCAGGACATAACGCGATGATCGTCG
>JAOBYE010642185.1:0-11957 GCA_025403585.1 Parazoanthus swiftii
CCCCCCCCCCCCCCCCACCTTACCCCACAAAAATATTTTCCGAAAAGACGCCCTAACTGCCTAAGATTTTGTAGCGTATTCAGCCTAACTGTTTAAATTATGTACGTAAGTTTGGAACTCACCTAAAATGATTATCACTTCTCACGATTGTTCTCAAATGGACAGCCGAAGATTAGGAGGTTTGATATATGGAAGATAAAGTCAGTTATCGCGTTCACCTTCTCCTTATACCTAAAGTACCGATTGTGTGGTTTATTTTAGACCATTTGTTCAGCATTTTCGTAGTTTTGGCTAAATTTTGCATTTATATGAGTTCGAGTCTTGGGAGGGATCGGAGGTTTATATATATAGAAAATAAAGTCAGTTATCGCGTTCACTGTCTCCTTACATGTATACCTAAAGAACCAATATCGTGGTTCATTTTTGGTCCATTTGTTCAGCATTTTTCATAGTTTTAGCTAAATTTTGCATTTGTATAAATTCTGGTCTTGCACCAAGTGTTGTTATTGCGTCAGCCGATATCCAGTGAACTGAATAACCAAGAATAACAAATAGGTATTAAGATATTGGTTAAACCTAATGACTACGACGACCAAATTACGTTTGGAAAAGTAAACTGGCATAATGCCCTTTCTCTTAAGAACCATCTAAAACTTGTCGATGCCTTGTGGTGATTCGAACCATGTGACTCGAATTAGTAAGAAATATCGCCAGTTTGCAGAGGGCCAGGCTGCTCATTCGAAAAGGTTTTTTTTGCGTCTAAACCAAAAACGATATCGGTGTGTATGACCGTGGGTCTAAATTCGCAAGTCTGTCAGCTTTTTCCAAAGTTATGTCTTTTAGACAGCTCAGTGGGACGTTACTAAAACCTGGTACAGGGAACGGGGAACAGGGAACGGTCAATATGAGTTGGGGAACGGTCAATATGAGTTGGGGAACGGTCAATATGAGTTGGGGAGCGGTCAATACTTACAATACCTGCAGAAATGCTTGACATTCTTAATTGTTCTAATCCCCCAGCCTTCGAAGAATTTATAGATTCTCACAAGTTCAAACTTCATGTTGACTGTTGCCCGACTCATATTGACCGTTCCCGGTTTTAGTAACGTCCTCTGCAATGGTTTGTTTGGTCACTATTTGTGCAGCCGTGGATTGTTATGGTCGTTATGCTCGAACGCGATTTTTATAATCGAGGCGGTAGAACGTGACTAATTGCTTCGGTCAACACTGATACTTTCATGCGCCAATTGAAGTCCTTGATTACTTTTTTTAATTTGGTAAAATTTTAATCAAGGACTGGAACTCCTTGAAGAACAAAAATTTTTGTTAGAAGTCCCGGAAAAATCCTTAAATTTTGAATTGGCAGCTGAGCAGATAAATTGCTAATTTGGCTCAAGGGTTGTTAAGGCTGTCACTTTTGATCGATCCCCAGTGTACTCGGTGTCGCGTGATGCACCGTTTTATAATGCAATTCATCGTTGGGAAAGTAATTAAAATATTCCTTATTGGAATTCTAACATTTTTATGAACGCGTTCGGAGGGGATACAAAAACGAAAACGGTTGTGAAAATGTTGATAGTTTTGAAGGTTCCTAACTTTCTGACGCTGCGTTCGGCCAGGAGGAATGATGCAACTCGGCCTGAAGATCTCGTGCATGGCTTTGCTGATGCAACCCCTAATATGGCTTGCATGACTTTGCATTTTTATGAAGTCCACCATCCTTGTATCAAATTGCAAATCAAATAAAGTCGAGGATCTCGTGATCTCGCCGGCTTTTCACGGCACTGCTTCAGTATAACGGCAGATGCAAGAGCCGGGATTCTGCAATTGTGTCGCACACCTTCAAACTACCAGAACGACTAAGGAGCGAAAAAGTTCTACCTAAACACAGCCTAGGTTTCGATGCAATGCCACGACGCGTCAACTCAGAGCATCATTCTGACTACGATAGTGGTACCGGTAAAGGGTATATCCCAGCGCTTCAAAGCCCTTCCAGCACAAAACCAAAGTCAGTTCATTTTTGCGGTCTGGAAGTCCCGCTGCTAGTTGCGAACATCGTCTTTGCATTTTTTGCTGTAGCAGGACAGGTAGGCCAAAATGTTAGTTTGCCTTTGTGGATTGACTCTACGAACAAACCTCCCGGCCCAAGTGGAGTGCACCCGGCGCCCAACGGAACGACATCGAACGTGACAACACAACCTCCAGGAGCAAGGCCAAGCGTGGACAGCTATTTTGTGCTGACTTTCGCCAGCCTGTCGTTTGTGGTCATTTTTGGTTTTCTGTTGCTTTTGATAAGAATATTTGCTCATCATAAGATCGGCGAAACTGAGAGAAAATTTCCGCAGCTGTTGTTGTTCTTGATTGGGATGTGCGATGCGCTGAACGGAGTCCTGGTTGTGTTTGCCAGCAGTGGAAAGAGAACAGCCCCATACTTACAGGCCATCCTCGGCAACTTTTTGATTCCTTTAACTCTACTTGTGAGGTGAGTCTTCTGTCTCGCTATGTGTATTAACATCTCTTTTCTCCTTACAGGTCTTACTGTATAAGTTAACGTTATAAGTTCTTTTCGTTTTGAGAATAAGGAAATTGATCATCAATTCCGAATTCTACACAGGTTTTTAATACATGTTAATAGGAACGTGTCGAAACAAGTAAATAGAATTAAGCTAGTCGTCTTTTGGAGAAAAAAATGGACTGCTAAGCAGTCTAGACCAACAGAAAATTTAAAATTGCAAGATCGTTCCAGCCGTATGCCGTTTTACGAACACGTGGTGCTAAATAGTAAATCTACAGTCTGATCTGTCTTTAGGTCAGACTGGTACTATTTTCTAATTTTGTATTGTGTTTGTTCGTTTGTTTTTGTTTAGCTTCCAATCTGAGTGTTTTCTCTTGTGCTGCTGTTTTTTTTTCGTTTTAGTGGCTGTCGATTACCCAACCGTCCTCCTTTTCTATCCGCATATAAACGAAATTGTACCACATTGTATATTCCGTGACTGAGAAAATGACTCGGATCACTGCCTGTGAGAGAGTCCACACGCACACAAAAATTGATTCAATATTTTATTCCTTTTAACTGAATTCCTTTTCCGAGTATCTACTTCGTACCGAGACACATCGCGTTCCGTTACATAACGTGACAATGTAAGCTGGAGCAGTCTGCGGCACAAAAACCCATATCATTTTCGAAAGCGTTACGTGTCACGTTCGAAGCGGAACGAAAAGTGTGCCTCTGAATTGTAAACAGAAGGCATATCCATTATGGTTTAGTTTACCACGGCATATACGGTATATCGTTTTTTTTGTATAATTTTAACATTTGACTTTTTTTTCAAGCTGGTTCCTTCTCTACAGCAATTTTGTTTTGTCTATGTTTGTACTAAATTGTATTGTTTCATTCTTGACTTTATCACCAACCAATATCTTAATTATGTTAAACCATTATACATGTGGTTAGCTTCTAAGTTATTCTGACGGTGGCCTTACACCTTTTTGTTAACTGATAAATAAAACTATAAATTTTTATTTCGATGATGGTTATAAAGCTTGTTGTTGTTGGTTTGAAGCCTGAAAGGAACATACATTCATATTTTTTGCCATTTCCAGTGTTGGTAACCTTTGATTCTTTCAGATTTCTGATCCTACGCAAAGTTCCGACCGTACGGAAGTTTCTCTGCGCCATTGCAGTGGTTGTGTCGCTGTTTATCTGCCTGCTGCCGACCATCTTCCCGAAGCTCGATCCAGAGGGCAAGAAAGACCTTGGTGGGGCCAGTGGTGTGGCGGGAGTTCTGTGGCCTTTGTGTTTTATGCTTGGGTTTGTAAGTACGCCTTGTACAAAGAAGAACGGACAGACACCTACACATACGCACACACACACACACACACAGAAACAGAAAAAGATAGACGGACAGAGTGACAGACAGGCATGACATACTTGGAAACAGATAGTGAGATAAAGGAACAGACACACGGCGACAAACCGGTGGACGGGCAGAAGTTTCAGACGGACAGGCAGACAGACAGATAGATAAACAGATAGACGGACGGATTAACAGACAGACATGACATACTCGGAAACAGCGAGATAAAGGAACAGACACATGGGGATAAACCGGACGGGCAGAAGTTTCAGACAGACAGAGAAACAGATAGATGGACAGAGTAACAGACATACATGACATACTCGGAAACAGATAGTGAGATAAAGGAACAGACACATGGCGACAAACCAGCGGACGGGCACTGAAGTTTCAGACAGACAGACAGACAGACAGACAGACATACAGAGAAACAGACGGACAGAGTAACAGACATACATGACATACTCGGAAACAGATAGTGAGATAAAGGAACAGACACATGGGGATAAACGGACGGTCAGAAATTTCAGACAGACAGACAGACAGACAGACAGACACGGACAGACAAACAGACAGACGGACAGAGGAGCATAAAAGAACAGAAACAGTCGAACACACAGACGATCAGAAAACCAGCGTGTAACGCTACGTCAACCTTGCTCCACAGACCCCGGCGGCTGTTATGAACGTGTTGGAGGAGAAGGGGTTGAAAATGCAGCACGACGTGTCAAGGAAGGGGGTGAATATTGTGTACTTGTTGTTCTGGACCTCGCTGTACCAACTGCTCACTGCCGGCTGTTTGTTTTGGGTTGATATTGTACCTGGTTATGGAAATGCCAAAAATATCCATGAATTTGGCAAAAAGTGAGTGTTGTTTTATTACTGTGTTACCACTTCGGTAGTTCAATCTAAAGCGTGCTCGCCAGGCTTCAGCAAACAGCCTCTCTTAGGCTGAGTCTCTCCCGAAATTTAGACCTGCTACTGCTCAGAACGCTTCCTTTCGTAAAGCAAATTTTTGTATGGTTTTTATGCTTGCTCCATTTTTCTACTGAACCACAGTTACTTCGTTATAGTCCATCTGGAAGTGGAGTAAATCAGAGTACGCCGGTTAGGAGTACCCAGCTTTTGAAGTAGATAAAAAACTCGCCCTTACTTTTCTTGTCAGTATAGTTTTGAGTATTTAAAAAGCCATGTGTGTGTTCAAGTAGAACGCATGGCCAAACAGACAGAACTACCAGTACCAATAAATCAGAGGCGGATCCAGAAATTTCGAAAAGTGGGGAAAACGGGGGGGGGGACCCGCAGTTCTAACAAGGGGAGGTGGTAAAGGCAATAAGCTTCAATAGACAAATTTTTGAGTGTTTTCCTAGAAAATCTATCAATATTTCCAAAATTTCCGATGAATTAAGAGGGGGATTGGCCCCTATTCTAAGTTCCGGTGCTCTTGCAAATGATTTATATGTTTGTATATTTTAACAGCTGGTGGTTTGGAATACAGTGTTTTTTCGGAGGTGCGGGCTGTAGTTCTGTGTCCGGCACACGGGGAACTATGTTCGTCCTGATGTACGTGTTCTCCTACGTGGGCGGGGCTAACCTCATGCGCTACGCCGAGGGCGCCACTCTACTGGCCATAGTAACGGTAAGCTTGAAGATGGAATAATCCAGTTTCGTATTCGTAGTTGCCACTGATTACAATGACTGCAGACTCGTTGACTCAGCGTTGGCCTCGACTTTGTGTTGATTATACATAATTAGTATTTAATATCATGTCGAGGCTAATGCTGAGTAAATGAGTATGCAGTCATTGTACTCAGCGGCAACTACGAGTAGGAAACTGGACTATTGTTTGTTGCTGATGTTAAAATTGAAAAGAAAACAATACCATAACCAAGGGAGCCATTTTCCTGGCCATAGCAACGGCAATCTTGAGAATGAAATTGTTTGTTGCCAATGTTAAAACTGAAACAGAAAACACTGATTTCACTACCACTACCAAAGAGGTAACTGCTGGAGTATGAAACACATTGCCATCTGAAATAAGTCCCACACTTCACTTAATTCATTTAAAGACAGCCTTAAAGATATGCATCTTTATAAGACAGTAACTTACAACCCTACGGGCTAGAATGCAAAATATTACACAGTTAGCACTCTTTTACCTTTTTCCACTTTTTTTTCACTTTTTCTAAGTTTACATTTAGATCATCTTAGCCTTTTTAAACGAAGGGGTTAGGTTATGACCTAACGGGACGTACAGTTAGTTCTGTTCCTTTCCCCTATCACACCCAATCTATTTTGATTGACTCACTTTTTCTTTGAAATATGTGTGACAAATTAAACAAACTAAACTGAGTCCAAGATCAAAATTCAAAAGATCTAACTTGCCTTGCGTACTCGTGCATGGTCTGTAACAATTGGCAGCAAACGAAAAGGCAGGTCCCACCGCTTGCTAAACCTACCTTCAGATGAACCTTCTTTAATAAAGCGTGTTTTCTCTCAGCCCATCAGACAAAAGTGTTAAAACAGTGTATAGTGTATCTGCGCAGTGAACCCGCAGTGGTGTCGGCTGGTTTCGCATTCACGGAACAATTATTCGCATTCACGGTATATTCGGTTTGAAAACAAATTTACCATTTTAAGGGAAAATGTTAAATTGTTCCTGTTGTACAGTTTTGACTAACATGCGATCAGGCCTTGTTTTAAGCACAAAAAAGCAAATGAGACAGAAAACGAGTTGCGCGTACAAGAAGCTGATCGCAGGTCAAGTTTTGACACAATTTGTGCAGGTTGAAGGTCAAAAGGGGCGATATTTCGAACTTTACCATTGGTTTTGATGTAGCCAAATAATTCTGGCATTTGATCCGTCTCAGTTTAGCGTACAATCACAGAAAACACAAGATTGCAAGATGTTCTACACACATCACCAAAACTATCAAACTTTGAAGACACGTTTTGAAACTCTTTAGTTTCTCTTTCTATTGCAATAAAGAAGAAAAACAAAAAGGACTCATATGAGCTAGAAACACACCAATTTGACGTCTTAAGAATCAGACTAGTTAGACGGATAAATTCACAACAACCCATACAGATTTTGTTGATTTTTGAATTCAAACACACAGTTCCACATCTGTTGGCACGTTAGTTGGTTGTGCTCTTATCTAATCACCATTCAATATTCTTGCGTATTTAAACGTACTTCATGTTGGATCTCCGTTATAATTTCATTGCAGACCACTTTCATAATACGCCCCAGTGGCCATGAACAAAAACCTCGCGTCGAGGCCGGCCAGTAGGGCCAAAATACAGCAAATGTATGAGAACATGGAACTTGACCTCGACTTGAAGTTATTGTTTACGGTCACTGGAGCAAATTATGAAAATAGTGTATTACAAAAGTTAACTCTTGCTTGGAACTTTGCAGTCACTGGTGACCCCCCTTGGTTTCTTGTTCTGGACCATGTTCCAGGAAGAGCCATTCCAGTGGCATCCACAAGGACACGTCAGCACCTGGTTTAGTATCGGCGGCCTGGCTTTGATGGTTCCCGCCATTTTCCTCTACAACACTGGGTAATTCCTAATCACACTGCATGCTCCTGTTACTTTTTCTTTAGCATTATAGTATTGGTTTTACTCGACTAAAGATGGAGAATTTGCTATACACTGTCATTACATTGCGAAACGTTTTTTTTTGCATAAGTAAAACAACTGATACGAAACCGATACACACGGAACCTTAATGACACATTTTCCATAAAGTTATTTCCAAACTTTCCTTTATCATCTAAAGTTTTCTGAAAATCGTTTCAAGAAGTTCCAAAGTTTTACCGAAAACTTTCAAAAATCGCCAAAACATTTCTAAGAACTATTTTGAAACTGATTTCTGAAGGATTCTCCAGATTTTCCATAAATTTCCCAAAGATTTGTGTAAAAAGAAAATAACGCGACGGCTTGAAAACATGGATTTTATTTTCTCGTATTAAAAATATTATTTTACTCGCTGCGCTAGATATGAAAATTTGGTTTTCACCACTCGAAAATGAATTCCTATCTTTGCATAACGTAACATCCTTTCCAGAATGTTTCGTAATTCAAGATTATGATCTTGACACTGCTATCTAGCACCACGGCAAACACCAAAATTGATCTCGAAACTAAATTTCCCAATGGAATAAACTGCAAAACAATCCGTCTATTTTCCTACGAAACGCCTTATTTTCGATCCCTCGGAGAAGATAGGGAATGTTGTGCCAGGGTGCGAAGTCAGGATATCTTTTAATCGGCCCTAAATGTTTCGTGGTTAAATTGACTAAGACATTAATTGGTCCTACTGGGTCGGCTATCTGTGATTTAGAAACGATTTTACCGGCCCACGCCAAAAATTATCTGCTTTACCGGCTTTTCCCTGTTAACTTTGCACCCTTATGCAGTCTTGGCAAACACCACTGCGAAGACTTTTGTGTCTCATTTTTGTTCCTGTCGTTAGCCGTTTCACGTGTACGCGATGCTCTAACGTGTAACTTAGACTGCAAAACAGTCTCTTCCTTCGCCGGGAGATGAAAATCCAAGCGAGTTCGCCAAATGGGAGGCTGGGGAGGGGAAATGAGCGCGCGGCCAGGGGAAGGGGGAATTGGGGGTGTGTAACTGCACTATGCTCTTAATACTTGACACTGTTGCCTAAAATGACGTAGTTGTTTGAAAGCTCATCGAGGAATCTTTGATTTCCAGGCCACCCGAGATCACAAAACGGACGCAAGTTAACGTGCAGGCGAGGTTCAGTGACATAGAACAGCCAGGGAGTGAGACGGACCCGCTCATCGCCAACAAGGATGACCAGACTGTGAATTACATGACGGCGTAAATTTTTGGAAATAGGTTAATAACATGGCTGTTGATGAGCACATACAAAATGTTTATTTTCAGTTGCAAAAAAATTTGGCGAACAAAAGTCAAGTGATTCATTGTACTATCATACGTGCGATTCACAAGACAAATTTATACAAGAAAATCTGCAACAAGTGCTTATTTCGTCCAAATAAGTGCCCAAATTGCAACTCAACAAACTCTGTAACTCAACAGAAAATAGTTCAAAGGTATCAGTTTCGTTTGAAAGTACAACTTTTTTATCCAAACTGAACTCATCAAAAGTTTGCCGTCCACAAGATCGTTACCTGACCATGTGTAAATGCTAAAACAATCCGAAACACCTGGTACTTCTCGCTTGAGCCTGCGATTCATTGCTTGCCGTGACGTTTTTGTTTCAGTTCCTGGTTTTCAGCAGTCCCCACGAACACGTGAAAACGGCGCGTTCTCAAAAATTTCCACTGCATGCAAAGTTTTCCGTCGGTTTTGTTCATGTTTACGTGTACACGGAAGGCCAAAACGGACGAAAAGTAATGAATTTTCGAACTAGAACGAATATGTGTAGACGAGGCCTTATATAACGGCATCAAATTAATTCTTTGAAACTTCAACTTCCGTTGGATATGAAGATTTGTTTTTGTGTTACGGTATTTTGCTCCGACACGACCTCCTTCATCATAAATATTGTGCCAATCCGTTTATTTTTTGCAAATCTACAATTTTTTATCTTGATTAACCTTTAAGGGTGGTAACTCAAGTATATTTCATTCTCTTCGGACTGGCGGTGCACTTTCAAAACTTTCTAAAAAAGGAACCGTTAAAAGATACAACTCCAAAGTTTTAAGACTTTTCCTAGATTTTATTTTACCGTAGTTGAAAGTATATATATTAATATTTTTTCTTTATATTCATGCATGTTTACATGGCAATCAGTTTCTGAGTCACATGTCAGGGAATTTTTTCCTGAATTTTTTAGGAATTTTAATTTTCTGAACTTCAAATAATTAAAATTCACTTTAACAGTTTTCCACTAATTTTGTCTTTCCAAGGTGCATGGTCACTAAAAACCCAAGATATCGTATATTTGACGTCATATGACATCATAATGGATTTAGTAAATATGTACAGCATTTGCAGTAACTTGATTAGCACAGCAAATTTGGTACGAATAGCGTTTAACGCTAATGGATTTCAGAGGCACTCTATTCCCTTCCCCCCAATTTTTTATATTATAAGAATCCAATTTGGGGACTGTGACTGAAATCGTTATGATTTCAACTTTTGGTTTAGAAATCCGTCTTTTATATTGTGCAAAATGCTGTTGAGATATGCATTATCATAGTGATTGTATTGTGGATCAGAGTACGTTTAGTATGTTCAAAGGCTGCTCCCTCACGTCTAACGCCTTTTCTCTTCCACGTCAATACCCTGTGTCTACCATTATGAAAGATCGCTCTGCTTTCAATTTTAAAAGTATTTAGAAACAAAAACGTGTTTCGGTGCCCTTTTTTCTCTCTCAGCAGCTCTAACCGCAACGCTTTAGTACTTATATCTGAACATGAGTTTCACCCCAGCTAGCCGGGTTAGCTAACCTAGAGCGTTAACATGAGAAAATCATGACACAGTGGCTGAGCGGGTTACTCCTCCTTTTATGTTAGCGTGATCAAGGTAAAAGAGAAGGTATACTGATAGGCCAGTTTACCCCGTCTACAACCGGGGTCACTCACCTCCATGTAAACATGCTGACCCCAAAACAAGACAAGGCGCATTACTTTTTATTTTCAAACTCTTAAGTTGTAAAAATGATAGTTACAGTACTTTGTTGCGAATTTAAAGTAGAAAATGATAGAAAGGAATCAATCTCAAAGCATACTGGTTTACAATTTTCTTTCTATAACTGAAAATATTATGTGTTCCGAAAGAGCGATCATGAAAAAGTGTTCATATACTTAATGGTCGACGAACTATACCAAATGTTTCCTTCACTCATAAAGCTAGGACTGGAACTATTGATTGATCTCCCGCTTTCCCTTCCCCACCCATCGCGTGCATTATCACAAATGAACAATAACTTTTGAATAAAAGGTTAGAAGCGACAATCGCTTGTTCACAATTTTTAATTCTACTTTGTTTACATCATTTACATCCACGCGCACTACCAGGATTTAATGGAGCCGAAACCAATTGTATAACTGAACACATTTTAGGTCAGTCCTACTGATGATCAGTTACTGATTTTTCCTTAATTCAGCGACATTATAGTTAAGTGTGCAGTTTCACTTTACGGTTAGACCGAGCTCAAACAGTTCGTTTAAACACCACCGGCCAAACTGTTGCAGTGTAGCATAAATTAAAACCAGCATATCAGCCTTCTTTCTCTCTTGATTTCGTTTTTCTGGGCGTATCTTGTACAGTAAAAGGAAGTGTATGGGCCAAAAGTCATGTGAAGAAGTACTGGTGTTCCCAACACGGAGCGTGGGAACCCAAGGCACGAGGGCGGGAACCCTCTACATCACAGCCATTGTTGGCTAGCTAATTATTCTCACTGGTCCGATTGTGCCGAGCTTCTCAGTTGCGATACTTTGAAGAAAGCAATGCATTTTAAGACACTGCATCTTCAACTACAGAAAGTGCAGCATATCTAGTGAGAGATAACTGATTTAGAACTCGGGTATCAGTTTCTTTACCCAGCATGGAAGGATGCTTAGCGGTAACAATACACAACCTTCCGGAAGACGACAAATATACCTCTGTTTGGCTCACTGCGGAAAAAAAGTTAAAATTAATAGCTAGCTGGATCACCACCACCGTATGCTGAACGATTTTCAACCCTCGAGAACTGATTTCGGTTTTTGTTGTTAATGAGTCTACCAGCTCTTGATTGGCTGTACATGTTCGAGACAATGGTTTCATTGTATTATGTCTCGAAGGCGTTGCCATTTGAAAAGGTTTGTTTGTAAACAATCCGCCTATAAAAACTACGGTCAAAAATATCAGCAAAGCGGGCGGCTGCAGTTCCTTCATACGGTCCTGGGGGAACAGTTAGTGGTTATTGCACTAGGAGTTGGCTTTGTTTTTTCATTGCTTTGATGATTGTGGCCATTTTGAAGTCAAAGGCCTGTTAGAGCGCCAAATCGCCCATCTTGCAACGGCGTTCCCCATTCCTCCGAAAATTCTTGCACCAAGTCCCGCGGGGGGGGGGGGGGGGGATACACCCCCAAAACAGGTATATATTTATTT
>JAOBYE010642296.1:0-11956 GCA_025403585.1 Parazoanthus swiftii
TGTATGTATGTATGTATGTATGTATGTATGTATGTATGTATGTATGTATATATGTATGTATGTGTGTATGTATGTATATATGTATGTATGTATGTATGTATGTATGTATGTATGTATGTATATATGTTTGTATGTATGTAGTTTTTCTTCTTTTCCTGATCTTTTCATTTTGTTTAAAAATAATGAGCCGAACTCGACAAGCTTCTACAGTATAGTAACTTGTAACCGCTAAAATTTGTAAATTTCTGAGTTTTTTTAAAAACATTGTACACAAACTTTTAAAAAAAACATGATAGAAAAAATGAAATATGTTGTTGTTAAATTGCCATCATTTGTTTTCATCATAACGAAACGTTTACTCATGCAGTTTCGATAAAAGAGAGTAGAATTTATATCGGTTTTCAGGGTGTCTCATAACCAGTTATGCTTTTGGTTTCCTCGGCTCGCAAACAAACTTTATAAGTTTATATCGTGGAAAAGAAGTTGGTTACTAATGCCATGACAAGTTACAGTACTACGAACGCTTGATATTGAAAAGTGAATTAAATACGAATGTTTTTTCACCTAAGTCCTAAGTGCCATCACTAAAGAACCCGCTATGAACTAACTTTTTGTCTCGCGAGCAAAATACCCGTGGAGTCCTTGCATTGCGTGTTTAAACGACAACCAACACGATTCAATCTACAGATACTTTAGCAAAACACTTTCTATGAAATGACAAACAACAACAACAACAACAACAACAACAACAACAACAACAACAACAATATTTTGTTTGTGTCCTCATGGTGTTATAATTATTAACGTGTTACTTTAGCGTAAAAAGTTAATACTAATGGTAGTTAGATGAAGATCACAGCTAATAGCAGAGGCTAATCGAGTTAAGTAGTAGCTGTGGTCAAACAGGGTTGACAAGATTTTGTTATTTTTAAATTATGTAAGAAAGATGTGAGGGCAGGTGCGAATTGAACAAGAAGAGTGGAAAAGGACATCATTATATAACTACTAGTATGAAACTTTAGACTGAATAAATAGTCAGAAAAAAACAGAGACAAAGCTAATACAAATACAACACAAGTACAAATATAATGCAACTAGGTCATAAATAAACAGCAAACGTATCAGTGAAACGACTTAATTCTTTCCCATAAATTTTCAGCTTGCTTATTAATTCAAGCGGTCATCCGTTTGGGTGGCTGTGGTCAGGCTAGGCAGAACAAACAGTGTAACTTCACACAAATCTGTACAGCCAGGACTACATTAAAGCATTCTTGCTCAAGGGAAACAATTCTTTGTCCTGTGGCAAGGCTCTAAGCACATGTATACCCTCTTAATAACATTATAATAACGCATATTTTCTTGGTGCCGAGGTTGATTGTTTTTTGAATCATTTTTTTGCCCATTATTTTATAGGCCCAAATTAAATCAGTAGATGTTCTTAAAATATTCTTTATTTTCGAGAATGTTTCCGCACACGTATTCAAAGGTTCTTCCCGCGGTTCAGCTTGGGAAAAAACAGGGACACAATGCTTTGATTTAAAAAAAAATCCTGTCCGCCAAGTTGTCAACTGGGTCGACTTGGCTGCGAAACGAATTTATACGTCTGTCAAAGCAAAAGAAACAGTAAGTCAGACTCGGAGAACAAAGAACACAAATTAACTTAATGAAAAAACTATTTGTAGGTGATACATACAAAAAAATAACCCAATTCAGTTCACGTCGCCTCAGGCTAAACCCAGATTGTTACGTTCTTTGCGAGTTTACGGCGTGACTCTTCATTGCTTAGTATACTTGAGGTAAAAATAGACGTGATGACTGTAATCAGTTGACTTAAGCAGGTGCACCTGACTGACTCGTGTAGTACTTTATCTTTTCATAAACCAATTTCAAATAGTCTTTTTACTCACGTTCAGTAAACTCTAAATTTTTGACATTCCGACGTATGTATGTTCATGCTTTTAGACTTAATTTTGTTTAAGCCCAAGAAACCAAAATTTTGACTGAATAAAAGTTGTTTTTTTCTCGCTGTTATTTTTTGGCATTTTTACTTTTGTTTTCCTCTGTCTTCCGAGCTTACGTTCGGTATGATTTCAGCACAGGCAACCCAGGTTTGTGAAGTATAGCAATGTTTTGTAGTGATGTAAAGAAATCGTTGAAAACTGGTGCGACTCCAAAGACACCAATCATTGATAAAGTTTTCTCATCTCAATTGTGCCTTAAACATCTCTAAAATCTAAAAACTTTGTCTCCACAAGCTTTCGTGAATCAGCTTTCGTATGACTCGCCGATCAGGGAAGCTTTTATTAAAATACGTTTGTATGTTGTTTTTTATTATTCAAACAGAAACTATTTGATTTGACGCGACTAAAAAAAACAAACATTTCCAGGTGCATATAACATTAAGCGAGAGGACGCTGAAATGTTTATATGATTTAATATTTGTCGAGTTTGTGTGAGTTGGAGCCTGCATTGCTCAATGCAGTGCAGTTCTAACAGCCTTTCATATGTTGATCTCGCTCTCAGCTCAGTACGTGACTCGCTACACTATTCCAAATTTTTGCGGCAGCACTATCTGAGATTAAATGAAGTGGTATAAAAAAATCATTTATGTACATCTGTCGCTTTCTCATTTCTGCTTTAAAACTTTTTCAACTTTTTCTCCTCTGATGTTCAAAATTGCGTCAATTCTATTACGAAAATGAAAAAAACCCCAAATATTTACTTTTTTCCCCATCGCTCAACCCGGGGGGCCCGGGGGCGATAACCGTCACGTCACTTGTTCCCATGAGGAGTTGCGGTCGTGCCATGATTTGTCTCCAAACAAAAACAGAAAGTTGAGACACACGTTGTATCAGGAAACTATGGCTGAAATACTACTGCCCGAAGGACCATTTCTACTTCGGTGGATTTTGTAGATCAGGTAACGGATGTATCTGAGACATTTCTAGTGGTAAAAGCCACAGTAAGCGAATATGGGTGCTAAGCAGTCAAGTAACAATGGACGAACTCAAAATGGAACGTCGGATCCAAGTCGCAGCGTTGAGAATGGCGCTGCTGTAATAACTGGCCAAGTGGGTCATTCTAGAGTTGTTACTTTAGAACCTAGGATAAGAACACGTTCCCTCAATAATGTAGGGCGTGTACTGACAATTCCTGGTCACTCGGCTTCGTTCCGTGAGTCGGATTTATCGTCATCCCCAGAAGACGGGTCTCCAGTGCCAGTTGGACGGAGTGGTCTACAAATGGCTCATTCCTTCCCATCGCATTTGTTTGCTTCATCCTTCTTACATGGTACGGTTTGATCGTAAACTTATGACCGACAACTCCCGCAAAGCCTTGGTTTTATTGTATTTTATAAACTGTCTTGATTGGAAAGTTTTATGACGACAAAAAATCCTAAAGGTCGACATTGTTTTTGTTATCATTCAAAGAGCATGGCTCGATTCTGCTCGATGCTTTTCCGTATTGCAGTTGCAAAGACTCTTATAATTCATTATAAAGGACTTCGTTTTGATGATTTATTGTGTGATCTTTACTATCCAGGACTCAAATGCCCCGTTTGCTCCAAATTTGTGCAATCTGATGATCTAGAAATCCACCTGGTTATGTGTCTAACCAAACCTCGAATCTCTTACAATGGTAAGTAGATATGTTCTTCGATGTAATTGTAGATCGTCCCCACACGAATATGAACTCAGACGTTGATTGATTTTTGTAAAATAGTTCCGATTCAGCTACAAATAATAGAGCGTGGAACGGATTCCATGGCATTCAGACTGAAATCTAGACAAGCAACTTTAGCCTTGAAACCGCAAAATTTTTTCATTGGTGCGTAAACATTTCCAATTTCAAAAGAGACAGTTACACAGCACACGAACAAAGGATCCGAATTTGAGTATTTCTCGCAAATGGCTATTCTTTAATGAGTTTTCGTCTGTAAAATTGTTTGACTGCAATTTTTCGTTTTTCGAAAGTTCAGAGTTTCAAGCGATGAGACTATGAAATAGCTTTTGTGCACTTCTGTATTATTTCGAAAAGGATACCCTTATTTGCATATTCATATTCATTTTGTTATTACGTATGCCTACTATGTCACTATACAGGCCGATTTTGTTGACAAAGAAAACAATAAAAGTGTAATTATCACATAATTTACATATAACAAATACTAATGACAAGTATGTCACTTCTCTTACATGCCATACAGTGATGATAGGAATTCCACAACACATACACTGTCACCTTTTGATAACTATGGATATTTTTTGAAATCCATTCTAACTTGTATCTTGTGAATGAAATCACCATACTGTGCAGATGGCACAGCAAGGGCGACTAATCAATCAGTTGCTATGGTAATAACTTTTGAAGTTTGCTTGCAGCTTGTCTTTTTGTATCAGTGTTTCCACAAGTTCTAAACTACTTTTGGCAGTTTATCTGAATTGTTTTGAGAGTTTGCGAAAATTAGCCTGTTGTAATCATGGCACTGCTGTAGACTTACTTAGGGTATATATTATCAGTGGCTTGTAAACTCAAGAGGAGGGAGTTATTGATATTCAAAATTATAAATGAATAACAACACTCTTTTTATCGGACACTTTTTGTGCAGATTGTTGAGGTTGGAAAACAACCAAATGAATGCAACCTCTGGCTGAAGTATGAAATGATGTAAAGCTTCAGTTTTATAAAAACTTAGAACTGCAATAAAAAATACTGTAAAAAGAGCTGCAGTGTTATTTCATATAATTTGATTTAAATTTGTTTAACAGGCAATTTTAGTATAGCAGACAGTGCTCGACCTTTGCGGTGGTCCACTAGCCTAGGACAACTAAAAAGTGCAGTTGGGCTTTTAAACCACTTCCAAATGTCGTAGCAAACTTTCAATTCCCATCCTTCCATTTCTCATATGAATATTCCATGTTGAAAGCTTTAACTAACTGGATTTTTTCAAAAACAGATCAGCTTTTCAAAATCCACATGATTTGAAGCCCACCCCAGGGTCTTTACTCCTGGGTTAAGCACAATATTTTCTATTTCATGCTCTGTGTTACTACCTTCCCCCTTTCCCCAAACGTAAAAACCAATTCTAGACTTGGCTATCTTGACATCCTTTTGGGCGAGTAAAATTTCATGTCTAACTAGCCAGCAGGCTTGCAGTAAAAAAAGTTAAGGTCAAGCACTGGCAGAGTCATGGACTTCATTCAGAATATAACAATCTCAAGTCTTTTAAAAGCCTGGTCTATATATAATTGCTGGCATTTGTAAGATCGCCGAATAATGAGTTTAGTGATGGCAGCAATTTTTAAAAACCAAATTTGACCAATCACCATCACTGGGACAGAACCAAATTCTATCTCGGCAGTTGTAATGAATGTGATTTATAGGAAAATATTAAACAAATGTGAGATTTGCCAACATATAGAATAATGCACACATGTCACCTTTAGTTAATCCACAGTTCTAACTAATTCTCATTTTGCACAGTTCATTTTTTCTAAATATATGTAAAATGTGTTCTTAATAATTACTGTTAGTAATTATAGCCTCGGATCAAGTTTTAATTTTTTTAATTTTCTGTGTGACTAAGAACTTGCTATATTATCCTGATTAACAAGAAGTATAAAATTATTAAAAGCTGTCACATTGTCCTTTTTTTGGTTGTCAAAACTAGTTGACTGCTGTAATAACTGGGATCACCAGGATCACTGAACAAGTAAATCACATATTTTATTTAATCCTTTTTTTTACATCCACAGAGGATGTGTTAACACAAGAAGCTGGGGAATGTGTTATATGTCTTGAAGATTTAGCTGTGGGTAAGTGAATAATGTAAATATTTGAATGAAACTACGAAATAAAATGAATGGTACTTTTTAAAATCTAACTTAAGTTTTAACAAAAACTCTTTACAAGATGATATTGCTTTTGTATTAAAATTCCTGTTCCTGTTCGGCAGGTGAGAAAATTGCAAGACTTCCATGTCTATGTATATATCACAAGAAGTAAGTACTATTTTTGAAAGCAAAATACATACAGTAATATCAAAGAGAACTTGCATTATCTGTGACTTGTGAACTCATGACATAGTCAAACACAGTTGAAGTGATTGAAGCAACTTACTGAAGTTGCTTCAATAAATTTATATATAAAATGTTTCGATTGTTTCTTGCTTTTTATTTCCAGCTGCTACATTTTAAAACAATAAAGTTTTCCAACGTCAAGCAATGCTTGAACTGCTGGACTTTAAGATGGGCAAAAGCCATGTATTTAATATGTCTAATATGAAAACTTTTACAGTGTGTTAGAAGAGGATTGTAAGTTTATTATAGATCTGTAAATAGTTCTATGAATTAATGCTTCTTTGTTGCACTTAATTTTAAGATTTGTGCTTGTAGTTTACTGATAAAAGAGGACTACAATTCATGATTATTTTTCCCAATTCCATTATAGGTGCATTGATGACTGGTTTCAGGTCAACAGATCTTGTCCAGAACACCCCTCATAATAGCAATTTGGTAAGAAAGATCACTGATTCATTTTGAAAGTTTACCAGGTGTAACCTCTAACTTGTAAAAATGTAAATTACCAGATGAGTTGAGACAGCTTAGGTCAAATAAAATAAATGGTTGGTTAGGTTATTTTTTCAAAAAAAATTTCTGGTCAGGAGTGAGGTTTTTTGGAAGAGAGTCCAACTTGTTAATGACTAAATAGATGAAAACATGTTGTTGTTGTTGCTGTTATTGCATCGAAGTGTTCTGGAATACAAAACAAATATTTTTGTTTCCTGCTTGCTATTGAGAATAATAACAGTTAGTAAATATGTTAACTTTATCTTTCAAATTTATATGGACATTGACAGGAAAAGCAGGTGAATTCACTGCAGTTTGTTTGGAGACTCCAAAATCTGGTCAAATTTAGCTGGCTTTTAAAAATACATTTATTTAGGTAATTTTTACTTCAACCAGTTTTTTATTGAATGCAACACCATCTGATCGGTAGTAAAAATATTTTTAAAAACTAGAATTAACCACTTGGTTAACCCTTGCAGCCCCAGCCAGTTTATCAGTATGTAAATTCTCCTTACAATATCCACACAAAATAAGTTGTTTTGGTAATGAAAATAAAGTGATTGATCATTTCTCAAAGTCGACTTAAGATGAATAACAAAAGTCTCTCAACCTGTTTAAAAGAGGACTATAGACTGAGGCAGTTTTATTAGTAGAATTCAGCAATATTCCATATGGTGTCTTTGGGGATGAGGGGGGTAAACAAGTGCTACTGGGTCTGTGTTTTAGTTGTACTGATGTATACACTTTTCATAATTATGCAAATTTTGTGTGGTCACAGGCATTTAGTACTATGTAATGTAATTGAAAAACTTGTGAATCTCATAAACATACATCTGACCTCAAGATTCCTAAAAGGTGGATGGAAAGTCATGTAGAAAAGTCTCATCCAATAAACCAGCAAACTCTTGTGCAGGTGGCATCAAATATACCCACAAACCTGTTTGGGTGAGTTGATCTGGATAAAGATCAACATACATAGAAGGATAAAAACCCTCAATGATGACAGGGAATCAATATAATTTGCTGCCTTATTCTGTTCAGCAGCAAAATCTGTGAGACCGACCACATTTTTTCCACTCAGGCCAAACAAAAATGTTATCTACAATTAATTTTAACTCCTTTAATCATTTGTAGGTCCTTGTTTTCCGTAGCTAAAATCATTGATATCCAATGTTCAGTTGGTTCAATTTGCCCTTTTTAATGATTTTTTTTTCTTTTATTTCCCTTTTTCAGCCCAGCTGCAGTGAATTAAGTTGTGCAATTCTTAGCAAAAAGAACTGATGTGAGCAGTGCTCAAGGTTCTTCTAAAGTGGATCAATTGCATGCCAGGTTTGACAGTCACATACCAGACTGGTCCTTCTATTACTCTGACCGACCTGCAGGCTGCCATTACAAATAAATGACATCTATCGTAGGTTTAGATGTGTACAGATTTCACCATCTGTTAGTTGCTTCAGATTTTCCTGAAAACAATACAATGTTATGTAGCCATTAGCTTCATCTCAAAGGTCAAATCTTTGCAAGAATACCAGACCTTCCAACTCTCTTGGTTTCACCGGTCTGTAAGACTCAAGGTTTTGGGTATTATCTTGCTCAAATTCCTTCCAAGAATTTTCCATATAATTTATACATAAAATTATATATAAAGCACATAAACAGGAAAGAGGTCTCCTGGAGAAAAGAAGGCATCTCATTCACCAAATTCATACCTATTTTCAAATGCTCATGATTCTGTCATCTTTTAACACATTTGAATAAAGTAAAGCTGACAAATAGCAGTTTAGTTGTTTTTAGTTAGTTTTTGACAATTCAAGGTGAATTTTGTGTTGATTGCCCTAACCATAGCTCCAATTATTTCCTCCTTAGAACTTTTCTGGACTTAATAAAAAAGCAATTGAGCTGACTGACAGTTCCAATCCGAATTATTTTGTTGACTGACGTGTTCATTGTATAAAATTGGTTTGCTGTGGCAGTGTGGGAATCTGTACCTGTTTTTACAAAAGAATGATCGAAACTGAACTCTACCCTCTTCTGCCCCCCCCCCCTCTCCCCCTAATTCACCCATGTACCTCTCTGTTTCTGTGGTCATGCTTCGTTATATCTGCCATTGAGAACAATGATCTTAGCTGCAACTAATCTTCCCCTTTTATTTGCATTGAAAATGGTGTGATCGAGGTGTTAGCAGGTAAACTTGTGATGCTACTAAATGTTCTTTTGAAGGTGAAAGGATTTCTGTCAGAATTTAAACAATGCTAGAAAGTGAAGTGAAGTGCAGCAGAAACAAATATTGAATGGGAAAGCAAAATGTCCATCTAAATGAACTAGTAAAAAAAACGAATCACAAATGTTTCATTAGATGTCAAAATAAGTGGTATTTTGAGACACAAACTGCAAGAGGGAACTCTGAATGAAGTGAAGCAAATTAATTTCTAGTATCGGATGTACTGCAGGCCTAAGAGACCCCTTTCCTGTTAATAATGTTGATACCAATTGTCATATGTACAGTGCTCAAAACACTAAGGCAGAGCTAAAGTATATCATAAAAGTATGTGATAAAAGTATATCACCTTGCTAACTCAAGTTTCATGGTCAGCTACACTGCCAATCATCAGACAATTCATCAATTTTACTAAAAATACAAGTTTTATATAATTATGTTGTCAGCTATTAATATCAATTTCCCAAGTTTGCAGGAAATAATTTGATTGGGAATCTGGATTGACGTCCTTTGAAACCTTGTCCATACATGTAAATCTCCGGGCTTGAGGTACCAACCTGGTAGTTTTTACAGTTCAGTTTACAAAGATTGAAGATTCTGGTGTTGGAAGGTCTGGAATGCCAAGTATTTTCTTTGTTATGCAACCCACAGGTTTTTTTGTTGCTCCGAAGTTAGTTCTGGGCTACCATCAACTAATTTTTTTTCAAACAGAGTAAGCTGCACAGTGTGTTTGACAGTGCTGTTCAAAATAAACTAGATGTAAAGTTATGTACAAATGTAATTAAAGTGTTGGCTGATTCTGAATAAATTATAAGCCCCCCCAGAAATAGGTTTAAGCCTTCAAATGTGGGATGTACAATTCCACTCCTCCCTGAATTGAAGCCCATCAAATTTGAGATGCAAAAGTCCATGTAATTATAAGCCCCTGGAACAAAAGGTTTATATTCTGAGGGGGCTTGCAATTAGTCTTGTATGGACTGACACAAAAGTACACATAAAATTGTTAAGTAAACATGATTGAACTTTGCAATTTGTTCTATTTTTATTACTCAGTTCAATTTTGGATAACAGTTTGAATGGACCTTTAACATTTTTAAAAATGTGTCATTTTAATATGGTTAAAAGAGTTTGAGGTGCATTATTTTATCTGGTTAAATGCCCAGCCAGATTTGAAAATGATGCTAATAAGCCCCTCCGAGTATAGGCCCATTAAAATATGCTTTGAAAGTTTTATATTCAAAATGTTTTGGTATACAAATTAGGATTTGCAATAAAATAAATTAATATAATTATTTTCGATTCAAACACAGTCAGTTAATCATGTGTTTGATTGGTGGTAGCCAAGAACAAAACTTTGGTTGCAAAGGTCATTTGATAGTGTTCTAATTCCAGAAGAAGTTTGCTAATATTTAGTAAATAAATTAAAACAAATTTATTAAGTCTACCTCATACTTTTATTACAATATTTATTAGATTACAAGTTTCTTACTTTGTTACTGACATTGCTAAAATAATCAAGTTTGTTACATTTCTTTTCAAGAAAAGGTGAATTCAAGCTGAATTTTTAATTGAGTTTACTTAATAGTTTTCCTTAATTTTGAACACTTGCCTAATAGTATAAACGTAATTATAGATTTGATATATTCTTGACTTCTTGTGTCTGAGCAAGTCTGAATATTTATGGTCTACTTCCCTCAACTTATACTTTCTAATTTAAAACAAGTTTTTATATGGTGTTCCTGATTGCATGTAAGCATGCAATATCTACAGAATTCATCAGAGGGGAGGGGGTTTTGAGTAGAATGAAAAGCAAGACAAAATAGACGTAGAGTTAAAACACAAATTATGTGGAAGCTATAAGCGAAAAGGTTATTGAAAACTGAAGATTAATAAATTATAATTAAGATAAATTATAATAATTATCATCAGATAGTAGAACTTTTTCCAGTTGGCTCAAATGCCCTGAGTTGGTGTTTTTATTGCCGATGCTTTTACAGTTTTATTGTTGCTCCTCCCTGATAAATTTCCACCCTGCTGAAAGGTTGTCTTCTGGCAGATGATCTGATATATATTAAATCCTTATTTTTTTGCTTAGTACTGGCTACTTGGCTATTTTAACTACGGTAGTGATTAGATAGCTAGCAATCCAACATACACACCAGAAATTAGCAAACTATAATTATTTAAAAAACATTCATAAAACACAGTGCATTCACAATGAATCCAATCAGTTAAAGTTTCATTTTCTAAAACAGGAAAAACTTACATTTATTTATTATAATTTTTAATTAATATCAATTATTATAATTGATTAATATTGGAGCAACAATTGAACTGCAAGAAGTCAGAAGAACACCACTGAGTGAAAGATTATCCACAAGTCTGTAAAGTAGTGTTTTGAGTAATTTTGTAGTCTGTATAATTATGCACTGGTCAGGAGTAAAACAATATTATTGACAGTAGACTAGAACAAGGTCTGACACCAAAATGTACAGAATTCAATATAATTTTAATTATGGAATTGAAATCCTATTCTGTAAATAATGTAGTTCAGCAGTGAGTCAATACAGTTCTTATGAAACATTTTTAAATGTATAAGGCTATTCGAGAAAACAATGCATGTACATGTATTTTAGATTTTTTTCTGTAGAGTACTATTTTCTTGTGAGAAAAACTTAATATTAAATACAGGGTAAGCAAATAATAGTGCATTCAACATAAGAAACACATTTTGTTCCAGCCTGTTCATTGATTACATAGTTTTTTCACTGTTTGAGATGTTGGTATTTTTTATGTGAAAAGCAGATAAAATTGTGCAAATTTATCTATCCAGGATGATGATGACATGTAAAATTAAAGCTTTGTTCTCTGGATAACATGAAACTTGTTATGAGCGTTTGACTGTCACTACAGCAATCGCAGATAGTAACCTCTGATAGCTTGGGCTCAGTAACCTCGCAATCGATCGGAGGTTACTATCTGGTGAAGGCTGGAGTCCAAAGCTCATAATAAGTTTCACAATATCCAGAGAACAAAGAGTACTAGATAAATTGGAAAACCTTACTAACATAATAGACCAATTTTGATATATCAAAATTCAGCCTGAAACAAAAGACATCAACACGAGGCTCTGGGGAATAATCCATACAAACTCTATATTTTATTCCCC
>JAOBYE010642407.1:0-11955 GCA_025403585.1 Parazoanthus swiftii
AGTCTTTATTCAGTTATTATTGTAAATTAAATTTCCTTTCAATGTATATGGCTAATAAACTAAACTGAAACTGAAACCTCATTTTGAAGCCAAATTTGACACTTTTCTAAGAAATTGGGTTATTTCAACTGCTTCATGGATTAAAATAGAGAAAGTTCCAGTCTGTCACAGTATTAAAACTAATAGAAGTAACCTCATTGGTCATTCTTTCATATTTGAAACTGCTGTAATTAATAACCAACTGAAGAAAGTCTTCATTGTGTTGGTTTATCCACCCCCAAGTGCTTTTAAAGTAATTACGGTGTTTTACTAATTCCCACTCTGGCATGCTGCATTGGGTTTTTTATATGTTAGTTCGTCAATGTTAATCATGTTTTAATGGATATACAGCTGTGTAATAATGAAACCTAAATTGCAAAGAAATTAATTGTAAATCCCTGATGGTGTCTCGAGTATCAGACAAAACACATAGAATAATAATCAATCCAAGCTGTCACTGTGTTATGCTGCTCACTTGATCACAAGAAAAAATGTATACAAGACAGTCAAGATCAATGTTTTAGTCAATTATTAAGTCTCAAAAGCTTTATAACTATTGTCTTCTACTCAGGGAAAAGAAATGTCTGAAAAGGGAGCCAAGAAGAAGGAAGCTAAACCAGTCATAATCTCAGGGACGAGCAAGAAGCCATTATTAAAAGATGAACCCATCAACATGTCTGACACAAACGAATATGTGATGCACTACACAGGTACTGACAAAGATTATATTAATAATATTTACAATAAATTACTATTTGTTTCAGCAGGGTCTTCATACAGTAGTTCCTGAGCAACCTCCATTTGAACATCAAAATTGCCAACCCGCAAGGCTAGTAAAGAAACCTGCAATTCCCACTAAATCTTTCAAATATAATAACATACATGAACACAAATGAGTGTCACAGTATGCTGTTATTGGAAATTAAGGGTCATTTGATTTTCCTCAAAATGCAAAAAGTGACATTTCAGAGAGTTCATTTTTGAACAATATTTTCTGGGGGAGCATACCCTGAACCCCCTAGAAACTCGTGTCTTTTTAGCAAGTGCTCCTAATGGGGTACCAGCACTGGGCCACCTCAAACTTTGGATCTACATGTACAGGTATGAGTCTGTTTTGGTTGTCGGAACCTTGAGGGTCATTAGCTACTTGATAGATTATCAAGTGTCAGAAGCTGCAAATTTTTTTTTGAAAAATGAAAAATCATTGTTTGGTATTTTTGAGGTGGGGGCTTTGAGAATTTTGCCTTCCATTCTACTTGGTTGCAAGATTCTGGCTAGCATTTAGTTCACCGGTACTAATAGTGATGGTGATTATAAGAACATTATTTTATTAACAATAATTGAACTGACTAAACAGAAACTGCACTTCCACTATGTTTTGAGTCATACTGTAGCTTCATTTGTACAGTAACTCCCAATCATTATTGTGCTGGAATACTTACCCCCCTCCCCCACACCCCAGCTTGTTTTTATTTTTAGAAGGTATATCGAAAGGTACCAGTAACACATAGTTGTAACCTGGCACTGCATGTGCATGATTGTATGACGTGCAGTCCATTATTGTAGCTTGCTACCTAAGCTTTTCAGTCCCTGCCAGTTTATCAACGTTTGGACCTTCTCTTTACATTATTCATGCAAAATTAGTTGTTTGGTTGTGATAATATGGCAATAGACCAGTTTCGTGTTCCCAGTTACCACTGACTACAATGACCACAGACACATTTCTGCAGGGTTAGCCTCGACCTCATAGTAATAATAATCATAAGTACCAATGTAGATATGAGTTATTTACAGTTCTTTGTATTGTTGGAAGCTTGGACTTCTAATCATTCTCGCTGGTATTTGTGTATATTCAAGACCAAGTCCAGGCTAACCCTGCAGAAATGAGTCTGTGGTCATTGAAGTCAGCGGTAACTGGGAATATGATCATACATACCAAATTTCCCAAGATGAAAAACAAAACTCTCCCAACCCGTTTACAAAGAAATTAAGACAGCTTATGCAAGAATGCAGCAACTCGTCAAATATCTTAAGGGCTTAAGGATATAATTATTTAAAATATTTTTGCAGACATCTTTGGAGCAGAGAATGGCACTGATGTGGTTGATATCCAAGAAGGTGATGCCATTTCTGAAAGCAGTGATACTGAGATAGTTGCACACAGCAATGAACATACCAACTATGAGGGTCATTCAGATAGCGACAACGAGAGTGATGGAGAATACCGCGAGGGCCCACCTCCTTTGCCTGACAGTGATGATGAAAGTGATTCCATTGATCATCATCATAACAGCTTACCAGCATTTACAGGCTTTGATATGGAGGATAATGTCGGAGAATGGGATTATGAAGGGTCTCAACCAAAATTGCCATTAGATGATTATGATGGCTCACTGCCACCGTTGCCGACAGCTGACAGTGACAATGAAAGTAGCATCCATGATAGTGCATCACCTCCCCCTGTACAGTCAGCTGACAGTGATTACGAGAGTAATGTTCTTGATGAACAAGAAAATGGTGAGCAACAAACTTCACCTGCAGAGAGTGATCACAATAATGATCTTGATACACCACCTCCTATCACATCACAAAACAGTGACCAGGAAAGCGATGCAGGAGATCATGATGTACCATCACCCGCCAGGTCAGAACGGAGTGACCAGGAAAGCGATGCAGGAGATCATGATGTACCATCACCTGCCAGATCAGAACGGAGTGACCAGGAAAGCGATGCAGGAGATCATGATGTACCATCACCTGCCAGGTCAGAACCAAGTGACCAGGAAAGCAATGCTAACGAAGAACAAGAAGCTAGTGAAGAGGAATTCAAAGACGCGGAAGAAGAGCAGACACAAGTTGTTTTGAATGCTGATGAGACATTCAGTGCCGAGGAAGTTGAGCAGACAGAAATTACAGATGATGTTGTGGATTCAACCAGTGAGGAGAAGGGCATTAACAGTGTACAAGAAATGGAAAAACAAGATAACAACGAGGAAAGTGATGACGAAAAATGTGTTGATCAAACTGAGGCATCACTTGTGATGAACACACCAGTAAATCATGCTGCAAGCGATGATGATAATAATGATAATGAAGGTTCAGACGCAGGTGAACAAACAGTTCAAAGTGCACAAGAAATTATTAGGGAGGAGAAGTCGAAATTAGAATTAATATCGCAAGAAATATCAATTGACAGTGATGTGGAAGATGAAAAACAAGCAAAAGAGGAATTGATCCCTGCTGTAAATTCTCAAATCGACGTTCCAGAGCTTAATATTGATAGTAAGATGGAGAATAAAACTGGAACCAGAGATAAAAGCAAAAACATTAACCTTTCCAAAAAACAAATGGATATGACAGTAACAAACTCGCAAAAAGGAAAATTGCAACATAGATATCCCGGCACTGCAGTTAAGACTGATTCAGAAGAAACTTCAATTTCCTCACCGAGTTTTGAAGATGTCAAGAAGGGGAAGAAGACGGTTACGTCACGGAAAACTCCAACCTCAAGCAATCCCCTTGAACAGGGAAAAACTGGGAATAAGAAAGGGTTCACGACTTCTGCTGATGCACAATCTCAGAAAACTACTCAAAAGAAAACTACAGATCAAAGCAGTTCGGTAGGTAGAGCAGAAACAAACAGGAAGGAAAAACACAGAACGAAACCTCAAAAAATGTCGGCATCCTCAGATTCGGTATCTTCGGAGAAAGATAAGACGTTGAAAGACAAACCTGCCAAGATTGAAGCAGCAAAGGATCTTCAACAAACCAAGAAGGAGAAGGAGGCACATGTGGTTCAAACAAAACCGGTTGTAACAAGACCAGAACCTGATAGGAAACGTGAAAGGTGATATATAACAGACTTGCCTAAATTTTTTTTCGTAGGGGTGTGAGGAAGGGGAGATCGTTCTGGTGAAGGTTTTTTTCGGACAACATGTGTAGTTTTGTTTGTGCCTTCTGGATTTTGCTAGAAATATAGAGAAGCAGACTGGTTTGAGAAACAAAGACTTGGCTGGGCTTGGGCAATTATATTTTTAACGGCGGCGTCTTGTATTTTTGTACTTCTAGAATGTTCACACACTACATTAACAGATTTACTGGAATTTGGAGCGCATGCGTTGAAGCCAAAAATCTGAAACTGTTTCTTTGGCAACAAAATCCTGATTTCCCCCTTGTTGCGCTATTTTTGCTATCCTTTCCATTTTCTCTCCTGGTGGTACCCCCGGCATCTATTTGCTATTGCCGTTGATGCAAAACAGTTTGATCAAGCTAGCAAGTAAGCTGGTATGTGTGACATGGCACTGAAAAGCCCCTTAAAGGGAGTTGTCATTAGAACGTTTTTTTTTGTTTTTTTATTATATATATTGTAATTAGGTTAGCTTTTTAGGGCCTTGATGAAAGTTCCGCATATAAATCTGGCTAACCTGTTTGAAATCAGGTATTTTTATTGTTGATGTTATAAATTAAGTTTTAAAAAGGCTAAAAGTTTTATTTAAAATATTTAGAAAATACTTGTTCCAAACGTTTTCGATTAAAACCATTACCAGGGAATGAAAAGGATACTTGTTTGCTGTGCGTTTTATGTTCTAAGGTGGATTCCACAGGGAACAAGAAAATTGGATGGATCTTTGTTTGTTTTGCGAACAGTAAGTAAGCGCCTCGAGGGGTTTTCCTGGGAACGGAAAACGCGTAACAGACAGGCGTCTTTTCGTTCCTTTATGGTGGTTTTTCACCAAAAAAGGTTCGAACCAATTTTATTAAAAATATTCAAAACTTTCAGCCTCATTTCAACATATTTTTTAAATGTTTTTAGCAACCGCTATGTCCACAATTACTTAATATTATTGTTGTTGTTATTATTGTTATTAATATTATTATTATAACTATGATTATTGATGTTGTTATTATAACTGTTATTATTGTTATTGTTATTGTTATTATTATTATTATTATTATTGTTATTATTATTATTATTAAAGGAGATCGATGTCCTCAAGACTGGCAGCCGTGACAGCAGAATCTAATGTCGATAAGCACGTTGAACAGACTCATGCACAAAAGAAAGTTACTCCACAGAGAACTGTATCACCACCACCGTCTGGGAATGATACTGCTACGAAGGGGGGTCACAAATCGAAAACTTCAAAGCCAGTATCTTCTTCAAATGTATCAGTTGATTCTAAGCCAAAAGCGAAACCGTCCCGTTCGTCTTCTAGTGAAACAGTCAACTCTGCAAAGGTTTCTTTATCGTTAGACACTGAAGTAAAAGCAAAACCGTCAAGGTCTGTCGCAAATGAGGCCGATGCAAAACCAAGGAGCCATATTAATAAGACAAACAAGTCTGTGACAGCAAGTTCTAAGTCATCGTCATCGACTAGCGTCACAGACACAAGTCGGAGAGATATCAAACAAAGACCATCGAAAACGGCCTCTGTTGGCACCGATACAATTTCCATGCCAGAGCACAAACCTCATCAGCCTGAACAGAAAGTCAAGACAAAGAATAAAGACATTAAATCGGCGCCAAAGAAAGCGAGACCTTCATCTGTATCTATCGCCGTTGGAACTGATGATGATATTTGTGATGGAGAATACAACGGTGTTGATGACGAGGTGATGGCACGAAGATCAAACGAGGTGCAGAAAGCGAGCTCCAAAAGCAAATCTCAGGGAAAAGAGAGAAATGAGGAGCCGTATCATGGTCATTCGCGGAAGGAGAAGTCTGTGCAACGAAACCCAGCGCATGAAAAGCAAAGGAAACACGAGCACGTGCATCACCAGAAACATGACCGGAAGAAACACGTGTGGCTGTGTCGAGATGATGAGATACACAAACTTATCGCCCAGAAAGCTTCAATGTTGAAGGAGTACGAGTCAGGCAGTTTGGCTGGTAGGAAAGTCTGTAAGTAATGATGATGATGGTGATGTTGATAATAAATAGGGTTCGAAACTGAGAGGGAAACGCGAGCCTCAGTCGGTTAACAGTCCAGTTTCGTATTCTTAGTTGCCGCTGATTTCAATGACTACAGACTCGTTTTTACACGGTTAACCTCGACTTGATGTTAAATACTCATAAACGCCAACGTAGGTATGGGTTATTCTTACAACTCTGTTGTCGGGAGGTTCGGACTTCCAATCGTTCTCGCTAGTGTCGATATATATTCAACACCAAGTCGAGGCTAACGTTGTAGAATTGAGTCTGTGATCATTGCAATCAGCGGTAACATGGGCAGGTTAAAAACGTTTACTTTTCAAACTGGGATTGAAGTTTCGTTTTGTACTTTGTTCGTGTAGGTTGTATTTTGGCTCAGCCAGCTGAAAATTGTGTGCGAGGTTGGCACAGTTGGTAAGATCTCTGACTGCCAACCAGAAGGTCCCGGGTTCAATCCCCGGCCTGGTCGAGGGTTTGAACTTTGGGCAACTTCTTTTGCCACACCGTCCGTGGACAGGGACGTTAAGCCGTTAGTCCAGTCTCTCGACGTTCTATTGGGGGACTTCAAAGAACCTACACATTTGTCGATAGGAGTAGGCTAATGCCGATGTTGTGGACTGTAACCTCTTCCCCTACAAAGGGCCTGCTGTAATTGGGGAAACCTATAGCAGTGTCCCTCTCCCTTCGGGGGAAAAGCTGAATGAATAAATAAAAAATAAATAAATAAGGTTAAGCTCGGCCGGTTAGAAAGTTAAGAAAAATGCTAACTTTGACTCTGGTGATATTGATGATATTCTGTTACTAATTACTTGGGGTAACGACGAAACCTACTTATTTACGCAGAAAATCCTTTTGGATGCAAAATTGGAAAACTTTCCAAATATGTCTTGGAGACGCAGAACACGGCATAATTTAGTTGTTTTTGAGAATTTTGTTAGTGGGCTGGTAGTTGTATATTATTTTCTCAAATGCAGAAAGTAGACTTTATAAAGAGGTTAAGGGTGAAGGCTCCTCATTTTAGAAACTGAAACTGAAATCGTAAGTATTTAAGTGAAATGTCGCAGTGCAAACTTGTGTTGCTGCCTGATGATGATTCTTATCAAAGATATAAAGAAAACTGTCAGTTATTAGTTATAGGAAGAACTCCACTCTTAATTTACCTCGTGGGACCCCTCTTAGTCAAGTCGATCAACTTTCGGTCGTCTTGTTGTCCGAGACGATCGAGTTATTTCAGTTTGTGGACTGGACGACCGTTTTTGCCCACACGGACGAGGAGAATTTGTAAATCATGCAGTATGTATATATATATCTGGGGTGGCTTAAAACCGGGAGGGTTTAATATGAAATTTTACGGTCTCCATGTTTGGTCTAGCATTTTAATCTAGTTTACTAAACTGCAGTTTCAGGAAGGAAAAATGCTGACAACCAAAAAGACGTGAGTGGGGTTCCAGATGTTGGTTTCGCAGGCAAGAAACCCAAAAATGCCCGGGTCGCACGACCTGTTAGCGAACTGATACAAGAGAACAGACTGCAGAAGAAGGAGAAGCGAAGGTCTCTGCAGCATTTCTACTCGGGTTCGTCCTCGGAGGACGAGGACGAGAGGACAAACCGCAACGCATCCAATGAACAGAAGGCACGTGGCAGTACGTTTGCTGTTGGGATCGCATCGAGAAAATTTGTTAAGGAATCTGAACAGGAGGAAGAGTCGGATCACGAGGAGACATGTGAATACTGTATGGCAGAGAAGGTAAGAAGACTTGGAATTCATAACTTCCTTCTAATGATAACAATGATGATAATGATTGCGATAGTTTTGACGATAACGAGGTCGAATGGCGATGACAAAAGCAATAACAATAACCATGATGATAGCGATAGTTTTTGTGACTGTAATGATACAGATAATGATTACAAAAGTGACAGCGACAGCGACAGCGGCAGCAATAACAACAACAACAATAATAACCTTTACTCTACTCGCACAAGCACGTATATTAGTTACCTGAGGCTCTTGTAGTTTATGTGTGTGGTGTTCCGGAATCTACTCTCTCTTCTTGTAAAAACCTTGCGGCTGAAAAAAAACAGCGAAAAGATTAGGAACATATTTCAATTGGGACTAAGAAAGAAACATTTATTTTTATACATTTTCAAAAAGGAACACAGTAATGCTATCAAACTATCGCGAAAGAGAGCAGTGCAGCTTCAAACTTGAGTTTAGTAAAGAGGTGATCTTTTATTTACGAGCTCAAAATTTATAGTACAATGTGTATTTGAGGTAGTGTCGGGAACAAATGCACGGTCTATTTAAAGGTAGACTTGTGCAATACCCTGGCCTCGAAGCATGATGGGAACCCTGTTATCCCTATTGTTTTGTTGCCATTGGTTGCTTTTGTAGCTTCGTTTGCTCCGTCTACTGGTCAGCGGATTGTACGCAGTAAAAAATGCTGTGCTCCCACAATCCCTTTCGTTCTTGATATTACCTTAGGATTAGGATATCTCGAAATCAAACATGTTTCAATTAAACCGACAACCTCCGGCTTTGAGGTGGTTCTCCGGAATAGACTTTTTGTCGACGACAAAAAGTCGGTAGCCTTCCGACAAGAAATCGGCTAGTGTGTCATGGGCTTAGATTTCTCTCAACCTGTCAGTTTCAAACAAGTTGGGAGAAATAAGTACTTAACCGTCTTTGATTTGTGACCGCGTGTGATCAGCTCTTTTTAAAATTCTCATAACAGAATAAATAGTTTTGTGTTGATATTGTAAAGAGACAGAAGATAGATGACTTTTTTTACAACTTTAGCAAAAGAGAGAGAGAGATTCTGTCTCATGTTTAACATTTGCCTTCCTCTAAATTGATAGTAAATTTCATGCATCTTTCGAAGCCAAACCTTTGTATCTTATTGGCTGGGAAAAATGTGTATTATTGAATTTTTCATGTTTTGTCCTTTGATTTTAAACATTATATTTGATACTGTTTTCCAACTTTGGTCGATCGAATAAATTTCGTCTAAACCGAGTGAATTGTTACGAAGATTGGTCTAATCCCAATTAAAGCAACCACTTGATTTGTGGCACATCAAAATCGTATTTGTGGTGAAGCATTATTTGGGTAAATGTGATTATACAGATAACATAAATAATTTAGAGTCTACTTTGTTGCAGAAAGAATTAAGTTTGCCAAATCCTGAGGTGACCGCATTTATTTCTGAAAGATTCCGTGTTCTGTGGTAATGCTGTCAAAGGGCTTTGACTAAACGGAATCAAAATACCTGAACGCGTTTTACAGGATTTATCTGCTTTGCAACGGACACGTGCTTGAATCTGTTATTCAGTTACAGTTAGAATATACCAGAGTGCTATGTCACAGCAATGGTGACAGTTTCTGAACTTGTTCCGGCCCAAGAATACTGGGTAATTTATTCTCTAGCGAAATTTGGCCGTCTAGAGTTCTTATCACAAAGGGAGAAAGGGGGTTGAAAACTTAATGCGAGGTTTTAAAGCATTTTGAGAACAAAAGTATTTTGTTTCCTTCTCGTTTTCGTTTTAAAGTTTATTTAAATTCATAGACATTAATACTTCAATCTGTTTTTGCTTTATTTTCACAGGCTGAACGGGAAGCGAAGCAAAGAAACCCCGGTAAGTTTTTAGATTTTGCTTTTTTCTACAAAATGTTTCTAAATTAATTCGAATTATTTATGCAGTTGTTGTGTTCTTTGGGCTTGCTCTTGATTGATAAAATTCGTTGATTGCAATCCGGATTTTTCAAAGCAGATAAACTAACACTTATCGTGGTTGTTTTCAAATCTTTCAAGATATGCAACACAGTAATGCAACCCAGCTCTCGTGCTGTGCTGCTAATTTGTTCAGCATTTCACGTTTTTGCGCCACGTCAAGTAAAACAATAAACACGTGTACTACAAAAATATAGTTTGTGGACATCAATATTTTCAATGTATGAAACTAATTAAGTTTCAGCTTCAAAGAACTAGATACACGAAGCACTCAACAAAATGTTTGGTCATTATTTTAAAAATTTGGGTTTTCAATCTTCGGCTTGTTCAAAACTTATGATATCTTGGCTTCAGCCAAGCTGTATTTGGGAGGGCAAAGATCAAACATTCCTTATGCCAATATTCATTCAGTAGCACACTAGTTTATAGAAAAATTAATGATTTTTAGAACTGTAGACAAAGCAACCCGTAACTATTGACTGGTTCGCTTCGTTAGATTTTTGATAGCATGATAAATTCTTGAGCAAGCAGTAATCGTTCAAGATTTGCGAGGTTTTTGGTCAAGATTTTTATTGTCAGAATTTTTGTCTGTGTGTTCGCTTAAAATTATTTTTATGCGCATCTGACAGTTCTGCGATATATTATTTATACAATAAGTAAATATTAATTCAAGAATTCTGAAACCTACAGAAAAAACAAAACCCCACATGCTGTGTTAAAGAAAACCCTCTTGAAATTATTACCTGACAAATAAAATCGTTAAAAGAATTCAAGGAAAAGTTATAGCATCGAGTTTTTCGAGCGCCGTCAAGTATACGATTTCGATTTCTGGAAACTTTCGAAGTGAAATCAAATTTTAATGATTTAACTTACTGTAACTGTACGAAAATAATTTGAAATACTATTTAAAAAACTAGAAAATTCATTTCATTCTGACAGCATTAATTAATTCACTTAGATAGAAAACAGCCACTGACTTACAGTTTGTTCCCAGACTCCCATGGTTGTTGTGTTGTGGCGTCTTTTTGCATCCGAGGCATATCATATCAGTCCAAGCTCGGGAACACGCGCTGGAATTATACAGCGTTCATACCAAACGCTAAACATGATTATTTCAAACTTGTTCGATTAAAATATGTTAGTCCTGTTACGTGTTTATAGGTTTTAACGCGTTGTAAAAGAAGCATTTGAACGTGGTAACGATAAAGTAATTTGTTTGCACAGGTTTTAGGCCAGTCCGTGTTTTTAAAGTGTCCGTTTGTTTTCAAATCATGATTAGTTGAAACCTGTTTAGCTTGTAGTGTGAAAGCGGCATAAGATTCGAAACAACCTTTCATTCGACTCCGGTGTCATCTTGGATTCTGCGGTTATAGCATGGGTTCAGAGGCATGGGTTCGAGCTTCCTGTGAGGACCGCTGAATAGGAAGTTGCATAATGACGTCAAGTTGCTACCGGTACCAAAATGCTTTGCGAACTTTCTGCATGAGGATTGTAGAACAATTGGCACTAAAAATATTACAAAGTAAGCGGGCGAAGCATTCTGGTAGTGGTAGTATATGATGTCATCATGTAAACGTCCCATTGCTTATTCGTGTGGTCTCAAAAAATGAGTTTTCGCCCTCATTACTTGCTCGAGCTTCGCGCTCGGCTCAGACCTTTGGCCCTTGTTACGTCATTGTCTGAAATGAGCCCACGCTACGAACTAATGCCGGGTCTTACCGCAGAATCCAAGATGGCTCGATAAATCGAATAAAGTGCTTCTCAGACAGCTGAAAAGCGATAATTCTGCTGACAAGAGCTAACGCCAAGTTAATATCTCGTTTGCCATTTTCTTTAGTGGTTTGAATTTCCCTCGTGCTGCCATTTTGAGTTATGACGTCATAGGCACTTGAGAAGTCGGCTTCGCCTCGTGCCACTCTAACGCTTCTCTCGTGCTCTCCCAACTTCCCGCGTGCATCCACAACTCGATAGACGCACACTAAGCATGGACCATTTCTTAAGTAACTGTTGTTTTAGGTACTGTAACATTCATTTCAGAGTGGGTAGAAACTTTTAGTTAAACAAGAGGCTACCAGTAGCCTAGACTCGGGCCGCCTTAATTTTTGTAATAAGCCAATCATGAACTTGCAAACCAAATAACCAAGGGCATCATTCTACACACCCACAGTATCGGCCATGTAACTTGAAAAAGCAATTCAATGTCTGATTGTGTAACCCCATATCAATTGAAAGTTATCTTTTCCTCCAGTCCTT
>JAOBYE010642518.1:0-11229 GCA_025403585.1 Parazoanthus swiftii
TTTCATCATCGTCCTCTCCTTTGCGAATTTTGTACACTTGGACTCTTAAAAGACAAATTCATGGAACAAACACACTTATGCCTTATGACCGTTTATTTTTTCTTTTTTAAGTCGTTTCGATTTACGGTAGCACCAACTGTTACGATAAACCTATTCGGGCTTCTTCATCGTCATATTAAACCTCTAAGTGCTGACCTTTTTGGGTCCGTGGGGATGGGGGGGGGGGGGGTGCGTACGCATCCCGCGCACCCCATGCCTACGGGCCTAAATCAATACTGTACTCCTATAGCTCCAGTGGCTTCCTATTGTATCTATTACGTTCATTTCGCCACCAACATGAGTCGAGGTGGGGGCTCTCAACATTTTGGGGCGGGGATGCTTATCAGAAAATTTCCATGTCACCCCTTTAGTAGAGGTACCAATCTGGATGTGGTGAAGGTCTATTTCAATTTGAAACCCTAAGAGGTTTCATCCAAAAGCGCACATGCAGATATCATTTCAATTAGTTTGAAGTGACCGCGATTTTTTATCTCTGTTTGTATGATACTGAAGAATCCCCAAAAGGTACAGCGCTGTTTGCAAATGTCAAATTTCTTCTCTGGCACCCAAAACGGTACCAAATCTTAACGTTTTTTCCCCTTAAGAGTCGCCACTACGTAAATAATCTGCAACTAGATGAAATTCGCTACCATTGAAGTCGCAACCACCGCTAAATAATCTCGCCACAAAATGAAGTCGCAACCAAAGGAAGCCGCCGCAAAAACGGAGTTTCTGTTTCCGAACGGTTTAACTTCTTTTGTGTAGAACTGAATCCTATTTCTAATTTATATATGCCTCTTATTAGCGGAGTGCGAGGTCCGTACGGCAAGTTATGGACGACCGAGTTTTTCCCTTCCTTTTATGGCCCAAGCGTGAAGCGCGCGGCCCATGAAATTTTGGAAGGAAAAACCGAGGATCCATAACTTGCTGTACGGACCGAGCAAACGAGGCTAATAAGATGTTTATTATATGGCTTTGTTGATTATTTGAAGCATGTGAGGCTGTAAGTGACCTAGAGGTCCGTGCGGCTACTTACGGACCTGACATTGACTAATCACAGCACGCGAAATCAGTCAGCCTTATATAATAACAGATGATCATAGAACGCCTGAAAATAACGGCGATTCTAAGCGTAGCTGATTTCTTATACGGCACACTATCAAACAAAAGATTTAAGAATTTCAGTAACCGGCTTAAATAAAATTTTTTATGGGAACAGGATTTAGTTCTACACGAAAAAAGTGAAAACGTTCAAAAATAGAATATCGGTTTTAGTGGCGGTTTCATTCGGTGGCGATTTAGTTCCACAGTAGTGGCGACTTCAACGGGGCGACTTAAAGGGTGGCGAGGTTGTTCACGAGTAGTGGCGACTCTAACAGTGGCGACTTAAAGTGGTGGCGAAGTTGTTCACGAGTAGTGGCGACTTTAACAGCGGCGACTTAAATTGGTGGCGAGGTTGTTCACGAGTAGTGGCGACTCTATCAGTGGCGACTTAAATTGGTGGCGAGGTTGTTCACGAGTAGTGGCGACTCTAACAGTGGCGACTTAAAGTGGTGGCGAAGTTGTTCACGAGTAGCCGGGCGACTACTTAACGTGGCGGCAAAGTTGTTCACGAGTGGTGTTGATTTAAATTTTTGAACAATATATCTTCCTTTTCCAATGATGACATTTTTTAGCCGTTGCGCTTCCTATTTTTTAAACATGATAGCCTTTTGTTTCTTTTTAAACCTTTGCGTTTCATTGCTGTTTTATTCCCCCAATAGCCTTTTCTTTTTTTGGTTGCTACAGTTTGACAGAACAATTAACTATTACGAATTTTTATGAATTCATTTTTTTTAAAACAAATGATGTTGATGTTTTAGTATAAACTGTTAACGGCCTTACCAATAACCATTTCTTGTAGACAAACCTGATCGGGACAATTGTGCAAAAAGCATGCAAGAAATTTCGGACATATTTTCAAAGGCCATTGAAAACACGAAAACACAGCCGAAAACTAGGCGCTCGGCTGTTGTAGTGCCAAAATATCAACGGAATTTGCTAATATAGTAAAAAGAGCAAATGAAGTATATTCCTGCAGACGTTTTAGACTTTCAGAAATTTTAATTTTAAAAGAGGTAATGTCCAGCGGCTTAAGAACAATTTAAGTAAGAACTAGGCAGTCCAACGGCAAGGAATGCAGAAAGGTGCTAATTGCGATATTGTTTAAACCGTTCACCTCATTGGTTGAAACATGAAAATCTACGATAACTTCACCAGCTAGTTCATATATTTAATTTTAGTACACTAGTTCATTCTTTTGTAGTAAAAGCTCTTCAGAGCTTAAATGAAACAAGAATTCTATGTGGAGAACACAGAAAATTGGAAGCTTTTCTTGGCTTTTGTTTTGTAGTCTTACGATTGGATGAAATCTAAAAGCACAAAAGAAACGATGCTTTGAAGTAAAATATTACTACATTTTATTTCAAAACATGTTGCGTATAGGTTAATGTTCTCTCAGAATGAAAATCTAACCATTTTAGTGTGGGGAAAGCGAAATGCCGTAGAACAACAGACGGTTGCCTAGTTCTTATTCGGACCATTACTTAAAAGAGAAAGCCATGCCCAAGCAGCGCCGTAGCAAGCGAAAACTGGGGGAGGGGTGGGGGGAGGGGCACCGCCGAGTGCCGAAGGTGAGTGCCTTGGCGGCACATTTCCGCGGACAATTTTTAAATTCAGTTTATCTATAAACTTGTTTCCTTGATTTTAAACGCCATTTGCAACACAATCAGAGTGTCTAAAACTAATAGAATACTTCCAGTTTTTCTCAGACTTGGGAGCAATTTGCTGAGCTTGACACATTTGACATATTTGCAGGGGAAAAAACTGGGGGGGGGGTGGGGGCACGGACCCCTGGCCCCTCCCCTTGCTACGTTCCTGCTAAGTCTTGCTTTTGTCCTGGTACCTGAATAAACGAGCTAAAAAGTTGTGTTTTTAAAATGATTATGTAGAAAATATGCCGTTATGCTGTAATGATAAGTATAATAACTGGTTTTGTAACGGAACAATTCATCGTTGATAAATTATTTCTATTGGTATATCTGGTACAGCAATAAAAGGGATAAAACCTGTATCAACAAGTTTACAGGGAGATGTTTATGTTACCAAGAAAAAGACTGGAGAATAAATTTGCATTCAAGCAATCGTATAAGCTGTTTCAACAATATCAGAAAGCTGTATAAACGAAATGGCGTGTTTTCAATTAAACTACAAAACTTGCCAGAACAAACTTACTTGCAAACATAGCGCTTCCAACAGAAAAAAGAGCTTTACACTTGAGCAAGGCACAATGTTAAATTAAATTGAGTATGACATTGTAAGTTAAAAAGGACAACAAAAGTGACATTTGTATGACATAGTTGCACAGCTGGGCAAAAAGTTTGTTTTATTGCTTATAAAGTGAAGCCATTTCAGTACAAGGATTAAAAACTGATTTTTTCTGTAGGAGTTAGCTTGACCATGCTTCTCTTCTTTGTTCTTCTGGTTCTGTGCCTGCACGGCTGGAAAACTTCTGAAGGTATATCATCTAATACAACTGTTTTAAAGTTTATTGAAACCTTTTCTCGATGCTCACGATTTAGCAAAAATACCCTCTTTTTGTTTTAAAAGAAACTTGTTTGTACTTTAATTCCTCCGGAATTACGCCGATATACGATTATCAATTTACACTGGTACAAGAACAGGATTTAAAAGGCCGTAAATCAACATAAGTTGGTTCTTCAAGTTTCAGGCATATTAACGTTGCATTTGCTTATTTCAATGACACTCTCGGAAAACTTTTTTGAATTATTAAAACACAAAACAGTCAAGACTTGTTTTTCAGTTTGGCCGTTCAAAAAACAAATCCCCAATGCTCGTATTCAACTGGATTAATTACAGTCAAGCAAGCCCTTGGTCTTGTGAAAACCGGCGCTACTCGATGTTTTTTGCGCTTACTTGGCCTCCACGAAATTAAATTTTGATTTTTGTCTTTTTCAATACCATCAAAACCAACTTGATATGAAAAATTCAATCAACACAGTTGCAAACAGCTGTAGTTTGAAGGTTGCTTAACTGCTATTATTAACCTTGTCATAAAGGCAACAAACCTATAAAAATAGAGGGAGAAATAACAAGCAATTTGTTTACCATTCTAATTTCGTCTGTTGATTCTTAACCTACTGTGTTAAAAGAGTGATAGCTGTGTTCGTAAAACAAACGGTATCATGCATGTAGTTAACTAACCAGGATGTTTGCCTTGTTATTGTTTAAGTCGTGATTTAAGTAAACATCTTAGGCGAGTTCTAAGAAAACGGCACTTAACAATTATGAATGATTGAAAAAACAAACAAACAAACAAACTGGATCTACGTGTATTACTAAATCACTTTTCTTTCATGTATTCGCTGTTATTTTGCAAGTCTTCAAAATTTTTGGTCACGGTTAGAATCACGTAAATCTGGGATTCTGTTTAAGATTTTATATTTTATCTCATGATACCAAAAAAAACATGTACAATTTTTAACTTCATCAAAAGTGGCTCAAGGGCTACCCTCTTCCTCTAATTAATGCGTCTAAAAACGATGAAAGGCCACTGCTCTTACCCCATCCCATCAATTCGCAAGGATGCCAAAAAGAATAGAATTGCTTTCTTAATTTCAGCTTCGTGTGGTGTTCGGCCAAGTACACGGATAGTTGGTGGTCAAAGTGCCAAGCACGGAGACTGGCCCTGGCAAGCGCAGGTGCAAACAACGAGCGGGTTTACGTTCTGCGGTGGCACCCTGGTGGCCCCTCAGTGGGTCGTAACGGCTTCTCACTGCGTAGCGAAGAAAAGCGCCCGCTCCATCCGTATCAGGTGAGCTTTAGCACGTAAAATATGGTTCGGTGATTCGGTGGCATGCTGGTGGCCCCTCGGTGGGTCTTGAAGGCCTGCCGCTGTTTGGCGAAGAAGAAGGGCCGCTATATCCGCTTCAGGTGAGCTTTAAACACAAAGTACGGTGGTGGCCCCTCGGTGGGTCATGAAGGCCTGCCACTGTATGGCGAAAAAGAAGGGCCGCTATATCCGCTTATGGTGAGCTTTAAACACAAAGTACGGTGGTAGCTCCTCGGTGGGTCATGAAGGCCTGCCACTGTATGATGAAGAAGAAGGGCCGCTATATCCGCTTCAGGTGAGCTTTAGAACATAAAGTATGGCTTGGTGATTCGGTGGCACGCTGGTGGCCCCTCGATGGGTCGTGAAAGCTTCCCACTATGGTGAAGAAGAAGGGCCGCTATATCCGCATTAGGTGAGTTTTAAACACAAAGTACGGTCCGGTGATCGCAGCAGCCAAGCTCTTGGAATCGAAATGGACACGTATTTGTGTTTCTCAAAACTTAAATAAATATCCAATGAATCCAGTAGACCAGTTTTGCATTCCCAGTTACCGCTGACTACAATGACCACAGACTCATTTCTGCAGGGTTAGCCTCGACGTGGTCTTGAATATAAATAAATACCAGCGAGATAGATTAGAAGTCCGAACCTCCAGCAATACAAAGAACTGTAAATAACTCATATCTACATTGGTATTTTTGTATATTCAAGACCAAGTCGAGGCTAACCCTGCAGAAATGAGTCTGCGGTCATTGTAGTCAGCGGTAACTGGGATAACGAAACTGGTCTATTAAGATCTTGACTCCAGGAACTGATCGTGACATGCTAATTCGTTCTCTTCCCTCTGCACAAAGCCTTTGTACGAATCTATAGCGACGTTCAATTGTTCAAAACATTCACCATGCGCAGTTGGCACGTGGGCCAAGTTTTTTTTTTTGCGGAGGTAAGGTTTTCAGGCATTCATCCACTACCCTAATAAGTATCTTGAATGATGTGTCGTAATGTGTTGTAGTATGACAAGAGTTGTACTTTGGACATCATTTCAGAATGGGAGCCTGGAGACGAAAGAGTAATATTGGCACTGAACAAGACTTCAAGGTCACACAGATTATAATGCACCCCGAATACCACAAGCCAGTGCGCTATTCGCATGATATTGCCCTTGTCAAACTGGAAAGACCAGCTGCTTTGGATAAGTAAGTAAAAACTAGGTGTTCATGTTGATTTCTGTGGATCAGTGATTGGTTCCTTTGGGTTTCGTACTTAAGTACCAGCTCAGTTGAACATAAAACCTACTGACCCGATTGGCACGCAAAAAAAAAAAACAAGAAAAAAAAAACTCTAGTTGCTGCGTCAAGATTTTGTAGTTACCATCAAATCTGTCAAATTGACGACTTCATGTAGCCAAATTTTAATTTTTGAACAAGTTTCAGTTCTTCGATTTGCCTTTAGCCGACATTAGGTCTCAGAATAATAATAAGCGTCATTCGATTTTCTTCAAAATAGTATAAAAATTCAGGAAATGGCGCTCTAGAAAGTCATTATTTTCAAAATTTTCATCCTAGAATTTCTCGCCTTTGGTGTAAGTACTCGAATAGGCGACCACCATTGGTCAACCAAAAACTTGGGAGCTACGTTCTTACTTTTAGTTTGTAATGAATCTGCATGTTGTAGTTGATCGACAGCAGCCTAAACAAGCTGAAGGAGAGCAACAAAACCTCATTGATATCAATAAAGAATATCAATAAAAAAGTGGCAAAAGTCTTTATCACAACAAACGATTTGCAGGCGCTAGTGTTTGATATTATCTCGATGCACAAACAAATTGTTTCCCTTACATCCAAATCTTCGTTCCATTTAGAGAGTTTCATACCAAAAATTGAATTTGGTAGTCATCATCAACACCAAAATCATTGTCATTATCATCATCAACGTTATTAGCATAAGTCACCAGATCACCATCATTCCCAATATTGTCAGCATTATCATTATCACCGAAATCATCTCTCGCATCTGGAATCAAATATCCTTATCAACTAAATCTTCTACCTCACTCTCTCGATTTCGAACCCTAATTAAGCTGCCTAATTAATCCAGCATTTAATGTACACATTTACATCTATACAGATACGTTAACCTGGCTTGCCTGCCCCACAACATAGAACCCCCCGACGATGGAGACAGGTGTTGGGTGACCGGCTGGGGGGCTTTGTCGTCAGGGGGGTCACTGGCTCAAACACTCATGCAGGTGTCAGTACCAATTGTCAGTCAAGACAGCTGTTACAAGGTACATTTTCATCACAGTTTGATAACAGCATTTGCTGACTTAACTGCAGCTTTTTACAGGTATTTAGACCACTGACAAAAATGATATCTAAACATGTGTAAAAACAAATTTTCTTAGAACATAGCTGGCAATTTTTCGCGCGCTTTTTGTATGGCGCGAGCGTGCATCTATAACTCGATAGACGCACGCCCGTGCGTCTATTAAATCGCGTGCTCGCTTTCAACCAATAAAAACGCTCATAAAGGCTTAGGGGAGTTTCGTACGTTATCAGCTTACGTGTATTTTTTTTTCTTATAAATACAGTTTAAAGTGACAGAGGCAATGCTCTAAAAGAAATGATCCATATTTTAGTTGTGCATCTATCGAGTTATGGATGCACTTGGGAAGTTGGGAGAGCACTCGAGAAGTTAGAGAAGCACTCGGCTTCTCCTCGTGTCACTCAAACGCTTCTCTCGTGCTCTCCCAACTTCCCAAGTGCATCCATAACTCGATAGAAGCACGCTAAGCATGGACCATTTCTTATTAATGCCAGTCAGTAGGTGATCTTCACTTTTTCATTTATTTGCCCTGTGCTGAAGCATTTCTTTACACTCTTATAAATTTACTAATTACAAAAAACATTAACATTACAAGTTTTATAAAAACGCTTTAATTTCAATGCTAAAAATAAAATCGTTGACTTTATTGTATTACCATGTAAGCACCCACTTTTGCAGTCGCCAGTCGCTTCGCATCGATTGCTCATATTTTTAGTTTAAATAATAAAACATTTTGTGTCCAAATTGTATTGAATTTTATTTGTTTATTATTTTTATTTTAAAGTCCTACAGTCGCTATCGAATCCACAGTTCAATGATGTGCGCTGGCCGTTCAGAAGGAGGAATCGACTCTTGTCAGGGTGACTCAGGAGGGCCACTAGTTTGTGAGTCAGGGGGGCGATTCTTCCTCCAGGGCGTGGTCAGCTGGGGAGAGGGGTGTGCGTGGAAAGGGAAATATGGAGTATACGCACGAGTAAAGCACGACTTGAAGTGGCTTAATTCTTTCATTGAAGGTAAGAATAATGTCAAACGAAACTGATATTTGCAGACGTACATGCATTTTTATATAAGAACCAGTCAATTTGGCCGAGGCTTGTTGTACTTAAATATTTGGCGATTTGAGCTTCAAAATGTTCTTAAATTGTTCTTATTTCTTTACGTGGTTCAAATCGAATTTAAACTAAGCCTTAGGTATTACAATACATGTATTGGGAAATTGCTTGGCAGGTGTATTTTTGATCAATCCATCTCCGCGGATTTATCATGATCGAAGTTCATGGTAAAGTTTTTTTTAAAAAAAAAAAATTAAGCTCTCGAGCCCGAGCCTCAGCTTGTTCCTAATTTGTTCTTAAATTTTGGCCGGTCTGAGCTTCGTTGTTCTAATAAAGTAGTTCTTATACAAAAAAGTGTGTTCTCATTAGTTCAACAGCTAGTTAACTTGGAAGAACCCACCCATAACTGTTTTAAAATTGATGATGTGGCTGGTTTTTATGGACAATTCCTAAGCAGGTGGTTTTCTTTTCTTTTTAAGCCAGCTGATTACACTCGTCCGAAAAAATTGGTTTTTATGCCCTGAGCGGGACTCGAACTCACGTATCCCTGGTTACTGGTCAGGCATGCTATCCACTGCACCATCAGGACTCACCATGCTGGCAACACAGCAAGTTAATGAGGTGTATGTGAATAACTGTGAGTTTTCTCCCCGAGGAACCAATTATTTTCCATAAAAGCCATCCACATCATCAATTCTAAAACAGGAACTACTACAGAAACCCAAAAGGGTAACTGGTTTGTGGAAAACACGGCACACTCGAATGAAGAAAATAATTGGGCCCGTATAAAGAGTAGGCTACTTTTTCTGCGACACTTCGCATTTCCCATATTGAAATGTTCATATTTTCATTCTGTAGTTACCAAATGAAACTTAATTTTAAAGCAACACTTGTTTTGTGCCACAAGACTCCAAAACAATAGCCATGTAAGAGAAGATTCAATTTTTCCATGATCCCCACTTAGAATTTTGTTGCATCAAAATTAAGAAAAAATCTTACTAAAATAAACTAGGAAAAACTAAACGTGTTAGCAGATGAAGTTACAGTGCATACGTTCTTCATGCGTTAGCCAGTGAAGTGAACGGTTTAACCAATATCGCCATTATAGTGTGTTTTCTGCGTTTCTGTTATTGGCCTGCCCACTACTAATTTGGATCATTTTTAACTAGACAAAGATATCAATTAAGTCAGTTTACCCTTTTAGAGCGTTTTCTGAAAATAAATCCTTCGTTGTAAATTAGACACAGGTGAAGTCTTTCGTCTCTCTAACTTTGAGAAAGTTAAGCTGTGACTTAGCCTACTTTTAAACCGGAAAACATCTATCTATTCATTTAGTAAACACGTATATTTCTTACTTAGTTGCCCAAAAGTTATGACTTTTTTTAACTTATTCCCTTACTTGTATAAAGTATATTTTTCATTACTTACTTACCTACCCACCCACCTAACTTTAGTGACAAAAATGAAAGAGAAAGTGCACGTGCAAGTTGCATGTCCACGCATGTGCAATATTAACCACTCGCTATATCTCAAAGTCTGTGTTCTCAAATAATTCGCCAATATCACAGTTCTTGAGACAAAACTCCAAAATTTTCGCTGCCAACAACTCTTGACTTATTACTTATGATAAAGGTCTATTATTTATTCACACACTAACACGCTGCATGTTTGTATGTTCGAAGGCAATCCAGTCCCTCCGAGTGGACCGCCCACTCCTCCCCCGCCCCAGACTCCTGCGCCGCCCCAGACTCCTCGTCCACCAGGCCCCGAGACTGAAGGACCGCCTATTCAGCCAACTGAGGGGCCTGATCCAGGTAATAGAATATGATATTACATCTCATGTTTTTGTTATTAAATTTATATATGTTTTTCAAAATGTGCACGTGATAGATGAAACACACCCGTGCAAAGTTCTAATTTAGTTTATCCAATAAAGTTGAAGTTGAAGTTAATATAATTTAATTTGTCTAAAAAAGTTGAACTTCTTGAAGTGCATCAACTCCATACAGGGCGGGTATATGAAAATGAAAAGTAATTTATGTGCAAAATACAAAATTTATATTCAAACGATAGTACAGTATTTACTTAATTAGTATTCGTCTCTAAATAATATGATAAAATGAGTTAATATTGATCTTTACGAAAACGCAAACCTTAAATGCATAAATCCATTGTTGTTGTTGCAGTTGTTGTCATAACCAACACCTAATTGTCGTTGTTCTGTTTCAGGTTCCTGCGTTGATAAGAGTAACAACTGCGATGGCTTTGTATCGTTTTGCAGCTGGCATACGCAGATCGCAGAGCTCTGCAAAAAGACTTGTGGGCTGTGCTAAGCGTTCTGCCTTAATCAAGTATTTCCAGTTGTGTGTAGTCAAACAAAACAATAAACGGTCGTGTCTATCGTGCACAACAACGGATATAGTCGTGTGTAGTCATCTCAAACCAAATATCAGAACCACTAAAACCTTAAAACTTAACAAATTTTGATTACCGATTGCATGTTCTCAGAAGCGACTTAGTTCCTTATTTTCGTTGGCAGATGGGCAATTGGAAGTTATTAAATTTGAAAGTCGCTTTTTCACCCAAGATGCTTTGCGAGTTTAATTGAATTTCTTCGGATCTGAAATGGTTGACTTGCCGAGATCTTGCCAGCAATGCCCTAAAAATAGGCTTTGTGAGTTAACACAATAACAGACAACATAGCCGCTATGTGAGTCACCACAATAACAGACGATAGAGCTGCTTTGTGTGTGACCACAATAACAGACGATAAAGCTGCTTTGTGTGTCAACACAATAACAGGCGACAGATCTGCTTTGTATGTCAACACAATAACAGACGACAGAGCTGCTTTGTGTGTCAACACAATAACAGGCGACAGATCTGCTTTGTATGTCAACACAATAACAGACGACAGAGCTG
>JAOBYE010642629.1:0-11953 GCA_025403585.1 Parazoanthus swiftii
CAATATTGTTTGAGAAGTTGATAACTGAAGTTATTGTTGAAAAGAATGCCAACTCCTGCTTTAGAACTCGAGATATTGATAAACAAAGCTTCGTAACCCCATTCGTTTCTCCAGAATGTTTCCGCTTCTTTAGTACTGTGGGTTTCTTGCAGGAATTAGATTTGAAAAGATTTCTTTCGAAGCCAGCGGAAGGTTTCTTTGCGTTTCATTTTATCTCCAATGCCCCATACGTTAAGAGAGCATAAAAATATTTCTGGATTTCGCATTACAATAATAATAATTTATAATCCTATCGTCCACTCCGGTTGCGAATCCCAAGAAAGTTTGCTCTTAATTAAAAACTTGTTAGTATTCGATCTTCCGTTTGCATTTTACCGCCAGATATTTAGTTCAAACTTACCTGCATTTCTTCGCTTCCCACAATGACTTCTAACGGTAACATTGTTAGTGCAGACACCCTGTGTTGGGAGAAATTGGCACGGTTACAAAATCATCACAGCTCGATGGAGCAGTAAGACTAGAGAGTTCAAAATTGGCAAAAGGCATAACCCGCTTTAACGGGCTAATCAACAAGATACATCTAAACCCGATCTAACGGGTTAAAATCAACCCGCTCTAGCACCTTGAGAACCTTAAAATCACCTTTTTGGTACAGATATCGAACTGACATACGAAACACTCACCGGGCTGGCGACAAACTGAATCACAAAACATTATATTAAACGGTTTTTAGCTCGTGCAGAAGGAACTTTTTATTCACCCAGCTTGAACGAAAATGAAAACAAAATATCTAAAGAATATTGTCATTGCGAATCATTTAACTGCACTGCAGTTATCAATTCACTGAATTCAAGAGCAGCGGCCTTGTTAAGAGGTCAGTGGCACTGCCGGAAAACGAAAACAGTCGTTTTGTGTGCCTTGAGCTACAGAAAAGTCTGACTGACTGTCAACGAGGCTGCACCAGCAGGCCCGTAGCCAGGATTTTTGTCGGGGGGTGCAAATTTCGTAAACTTGGACTCTTAAAAAGCCAAATTTATGGGACAAGCACACTTAAGGTCGTTTTTTTTAGTCGTTTCGGCCGTTTTTTTTTTAGTCGTTTCGATTTACGTTGACACCAACTGTTACGATTAACCTATTCGGGCTTCTTCATCGTCTTCTTAAACTTCCAAAAGCGGACCTTTTTGGGTCCGTGGGGGGGGGGGTGCGTGCGCACCCCGCGCACCCCCCCTGCCTACGGGCCTGACCAGGAAGTGCGGCCAAGAGCCACGCGTTACAAGGAGCGATCCGCGGAGTTCCGGAAAAGGAAAATTCAAAAATTTCAGAAAAGGACTTTGCGAAAGTCTAATGGTATCTATACGTTTGCATCCTCGCGGCAAACCCAGGGCGTCGGGAAGGGAAGACGAACAAAAAAGAACAGGGAAGGGAAGTGCCCTTACTTTTGCTCTCCCCACGCCCTGGGTTTCCGGGGATGATACATTGGCGGTAACAATAGCGGTAATAACAAACGATTGTAATAACAATATCAATAAACAATTTCTTTCTTGTATCTAATTTCTAAAACAATACAACAGGTTACTGGCTTTTAATCCAATAAAACGAAAAGCAAGGGAAACAATCATGATACTAATTACCCGATTTATATGTAAAATAGTTGCAGTTTAAGAATACTATCCAGTTAGCAGACGGAAGTGGTGACGTACACGTAGCATAGAAACTAACTTTCAGGAATGCCACTACAAACTAACTAGATACAACACGAGGCCCTTTGGCAATACATTACTGAAACACTAAAATATCTAACCTTCTCTTAAACATCAATAAATAGAGTAAAGGACAACGCTATCTTTTCAAATAACATAAAGTCAAAACTTGGAGTATGCAGTTTTGAGATTTCATCCGTTTATTTTTGCTACTAGTTTCACTGTATTTTTTCCTCATATTTCACAAACATTTTACTAATTTGGCCTTCCGTAAATCTTACTGATTTATGGCAGAGTTCACATAGTGTCCGTTATAGCTGGTATATATAATAATCACCTTTTCTCCAAAGCCTTCATTGGGCTGTGGTCGAGCCAGGTCTGTTTACTGTGACGGCTTTTTGTCCGAGGTAAATCTTTCGCCATCTTGTGTAGATATCTCATGATCTTGTCTGTTTTTGTGTCCAGAAACTCGTTTAGATCAACAACCCCTATTTATAGAGCAATGGTAAGAGCGTTTTAGACTATAATTATTGCTATTTCGGAGTGGAAATATATCTAAGTGTGGCTTTTTATGTGAATATTAACTGGTTCACACTTAAATTAACCCACCTAGACCGTTTCACATTTTGTGTGTTTGCTGGTCGAAGAATACCATGATAGAAGTATTATCCCGCATGTAGGAGTAATTACGAAACAACGTTAAGGTAACGAGGAAGCATGATTGACCCAAAGTTCAAAAAACTATTAAAAAGCGCATGCGGGCAAATAGGGGACTTGGATTCTAAATATACCGTAAATGATCTATTTTCAGTTAGACGCCCCTTTCTATTAAACGCCCCGTATCTAAAAAACGCCCCCCCCCCCCAAAGGGGGCGTTTCCTACATCTTTTTGGACATCTGCCAAAAGTGAAATTTCCATGATAGTTTTGAGTTAATAAGCACTCCTAGGTATTTAATACTTTCCTTGTGCTTGATGCTTTTGTGATTAACACTTAAACTAACTGATTGAACTTTCTTTTGTTGTGTGTGGCAATTACAAAACTAACCAATTATTATATAATCAAAGAAAGTGAACGTTTAAAAAAATGCCGGAATTTCATTTGATTTGTCAGTTTGTTTCGGGAGCAAAAAGACTTACTAAAATATTTTAATAATTTCTTTGGGCTGCATGCAGTTCTTCTTTCAGTTCTTTGTTTAAGTGCATGTGTAAATGTTTTTAAATAAGGTATGTTTGGACTGACTAATTCATCACCTCATTATTTCTATATGGTACTGATTAAGAGACAGCCTTGCTAAATTTGTCTATCACATGCTTGACACCCACCATTATTATTCTTATCAACTCCAAGATCCTTAAACCTGTCAAAAAAAAAGAAAAAGTTTTAACTCAAGGACGTTGTTCGGTTAGGAAATGGAGGAAGTGCAAGTTTGAGATATCAGGAGGTCTATGAGCATTTAGTCAACAGACCACTACAGGTAGACATTGCAAAGTTAATAAAGACACCCGAGAAGATCACGTGGAACACTAATGTTTTATAATGTGCAACTCATCCAAATGTTTCGAAAGTAAATAGTTTTAATATTGTAAATAGTTTTTTTTAGTATTATTGTATTTATAGAAATAGTATTTTATTAAATTGTAATTGTAAGATCTACTGTAATTCAGCCTACAGCTGCAAATTTTAGATTATCAATAAACCACTTATTACTTATTATTACACTCCTTTTCTCTGTGATGAAGTTCGGATGACATTGTAAATGGTAGGTTACACTACTGTGCAGAAATGATTGGAAAATGAAGGAGATAAGCCTGAATAGAAACGAGTACGAGTGTTTGTAAGCGGAGGTATATCAACCCCCAACCAATATTGTTTTGTTGCTTTAGCCTATCACCCTCCTACATATGATTACAATGAAACTGACTTAATCAAATTCCTGGTTAACTCCTTTGAAAACAATTCTAGCATCTTCAACTGAGCGCAAAGGGGATAAATGCAGGGGACCTAAACCAATTCAGTATTCCTGGAATCGTTGATACAACAGATTTAAAGTGGCCTTTCACAGATGGTAAAGACTTCCACTAAAAAATTTCTATCTTGGACGTGTTTCCAACAAATACCCAGGCCGCTGCTGTAGAGGAGGGAACTGAGAACGCTAACTTGGTAAACCCGTACTTTAGTGTTCTCTGTAAGCTTGCTATTGTTCCAAACTCTGCTGTTTAGCTTGGCCAATGAACCCGCGGCTTTGCAAATCATGCCATTCAGTTCCAGATTCACAGAACAGGAGATCATAGATCCGAGATAGGCGAAGAACGGTACCACCTCCAAGGGTTGCCCATTGATGGAAATGGCTGGGGACATACCGGGGTCTTGGGCCATAACCTTTGCTTGTATAGGCTGATAGTTAGCTCGAAATCTTTTAAGGCGTGAGCAAATTGGTCGAGGTTAGTTACAGAGAGAGATATAAAGGCTGTGTCGTCGGCGAATTGTCGCAGAACGCCTACTGGAGAAGCAGTGAGAAGACGATTCCAAATAGTGTAGGAGCCAGAACAAATCCTTGTTTAACACTGCTGTTAACAAGGAATGCTTCTGATGTTTCCCCTTTAAAGCTAACCGTTTTGTATGCGTCTTCATGGAAGGAAGCGACGATGGAGGGCATCCAATCTTCTTGAGAATCTCCTCGAGTAGCTTTTCTTGTTCTTATGAGGTCGAACAACTTGGTTATGTCTATGAAGGGATGTAGAGAGGCATTCATGATAAACGAATTATACAAGCTTTCGCAGGCGGCAGAAAGAAACCCGAGCAAAGGCCTTCCCAACAGTACTGAGGAGCGAAATGCCACGACAGCTGTTACAGTCACTGAATTCGACCTTGTTCTTGTAGGGGGAGACAGTGATGGCGCCCCGCATATCTTGGGGAACATAGCCCTTGACTGTTTCACAGTCTTCAAAGTCTCCGGTGGAATTCCATTAGCCCCTGAAGCTTTCCTGCTTGCCAAAGCATTTATGGCCTGGTCGAGTTATACTATTGTTGGAAACACGTCAAGCCCCTCCATGATTAGCATGTCGGGGATGCTAATTCCCCTTTCGTAAACATAGTCAGACCCTTCTTAATATTGCATTTTTTGGTCTACTATTATATTTCATCTAATCTGAATCGAATTACAGTCTTATCATACTTAATTATACAGGGGTATGAGGGATGTTATTGTATGGCTTTAGTTTTTATCATTATCTAGGGGAGGGCCACAGGTTTATCGCTGAGTATTTACTGTGTTACCCTCGTGAAATAAAGTATTTATTATTATTATTATTATTATTATTATTACTATTATTATCACTATTTATTATTATTATTATTATTATTATTATTATTGTTATTATTATTATTGTTATTATTATTGTCAATGTTGTTATTAATAACAGCACCATAGGGTCGGGTTGCACTTTTATAAGACTTTTTAGGGTAATTCCGGGATCGAGCAATTTTTAAGACTTTGTATGGGAGTATACTTGAATTCTTGCATAGTAAGATACTGCTATAAATGGTGAAATGAAGTCGACTTAACACTTTATGCTCTTGTTTTAATATCGTGTTTTTGTGTGTTCTTTGTACTTAAGTTTTGAGCGGCAATGTCATATCTCAAACGACGATGTTAATAAATCTTTAATTATCGCTCCAAACTTTGTTTCGTCATTCATAGCAATACATAAATCTTATTATTTCGAGAAATCGAGTCCACACTGAGTTTTATAAACTGCTTAATCCCGGAGTTCCAATACAAAGTCTTATATACATGGTGTAACCCGACCCCAAAGTAAAAACTGGGTTACTTGGGCTACCTGTGGGTACAATCAATGGTTTTCAGCATCGAACATCGAATCTTGTCACAGCCCATTCTAATATAAAAGTAAAACTTGTACTCACATTTTGTCCACATCGTGCTCTGAAAAGTATAAGTCGCTCAGATCCACTAGATTATGCATAACCTAAATGTATGAGCAATGATATTGATCACATTCAAAATCCTGAAAGCACTAAAATCCTGAAGGAACTAATTAAAACTAATCAGCCGTGAGATAATGATAATAACAATGGAAATGTTAATGACAGTAGTTAAGCTAATAGTAATGGCAACAGTATTGGTATTGGTAATGATAAAGTTACTGGTATTAGTAAGGGTGTCAGTCTTGGTGTTGGAAATGGTGATGGTAAAGGTAGAGACAACGTGAATGGCGTTAGTAATGGTATTGGTAATACAATGTAATGATATTGGTAATAGTAAAGGTAATGGAACATGGTATTGGTAATGGTAATGAGAATGGTTAAGGTAGTGGTGATGTTTATGGTAACAGTGACAGATTTTAAGCAATTCCTTATGTTTCAAATTCTTGAATTTGACTCTCAGCTTATTTTTCATTGTCCAGATTTGAATTTTTTTTTTCTAATCTTTTCCTTTTTATATATGGGTATAAATTATTCCTACATTTTTCCTGGTGTATGGGTGTGTGTACATATTGGTAGCTTGGGCCGCCTGTGGTAAAACCCATTAAGTATCTGTCTAGGCCTGGGTCACCTATTTAAGCTCGGTTTCCATCTTTCTCGGAGACCCAGCAGCAGTCCGGTTTCAGGGTGAGCGAAAAATATGAGACGAAAGACCTCGGCCTCATCGCTGTTGGTCTCGCTTCGCTCGGCGTCCGAGACGAACTGCCATTGCTGGGGTCTCCGAGGATAGGTTTCCATATAATGGCTGAGATCGCCAGGATTGCTGAAAATTAAGTTCAGTGATCCTGGTGATCCCGGCGACCGCAGCGATCAACTGGTTTCTAAATGATTGCTGTGATCGCTGAGAACAAAAAAATACGTTGAGAGGGTCTTAAAATTTCCTGGTTAAAGGAGGTAAATTATTCCAAAGTTTTGGAGCAGGAGGGAAAAGGCTCTGTCGGCCGAAGACATTTCGGCCCTAGAATGGGTTGTCGAAATAGTTAACTTTTCGGAACCCTTAGATCTGGGCAAGGTGCTGGAAACACATTTCGCTCTACTGGGCTGAGGTACACAGGAACAGTACCATTTAGAACAATGAAGTTAAGAGGCATATTTTGAACTCGACACGAGCCTTCACAGGTAGCCAATGGAGTTCTTTGAACAAGGGCGTGACACGATCGCTGAGTCTAGCGGCTGGAGACGGTTTAAGGTTACGGTACCTGTTGAGTGTTGTTCGCAGCTCGGCTAATATGAGCTGGTTACCAAAATATCTCTACATCGCTGGAAAGCTTATAAAATTGTCAAAATGATGGAGTGCGTTATTTTTCGAAAGTCGTTTTTGTAAGCGAGAACTAGTGAGTTGTTTGCGACCGAGCGTTTTCCCTTCATGAAGCACCAAGACCTTCATTTTTTAATTTTTGATACCGTTTGTTATCATTGTAAATTCAACACAGTCTGAACACTAATAAGGTGTCAGGGATTTTGGTAGCGTACGTCATCCGTATCTTAGAACATGTTCAAGAAAATGTTAAGTTTCCAAGCGGATGAGTGGAGAGAGAACAAGACCCATAAACAAAATGCCAAATCGACTTTCCAATTTTTGTCTGACGCTGTTAGGCTGTTCGCATATTACACTATTGTTGTGCCAAAGTTTAAGGTGATAGAACAAAAATCGATGAGGTTGGGCCTTTTGGGTTGTCCTAAATCAAGCGGAAAATTGTTCCGAGAAAATCGACTTCAAAGAAAAAGTAGTTGGGTTTAAGTTGTCTTCGGTGAAATCTTCCATTCGATATATATCGACAATATATCTGAAACCCGATGTTTTGGCCCACTCCAGACTGTACGCGCACGGTAACTTAACTTAACTGGAGTGATAGTAGTAAGATGATCCATATAACATATACAAACGAAATTACAGTAGTAAAGAGTCGAAAAGTTATAAATGCGTAAACAATGGAATGGCAGGAGTCATTGGCAAAGGTGCGGAATTCGTGTATATTAGCAATACTTGGTAGATCTTAAGACGATATCCTAACAATGTTGTTGATGAGATAATACAGTTAAGGGTTAGGATCTAGAAGCACAACGCGGTTTTGCACCTTGTCCAGAAAGTAAATCAATTAATAGGGAACGCAAGGTGCAACAGTTGTAGGTCGTAAGGTAGATCGTAAGGTTAAGTTTTGTAATCGTCCATCCTCATGGGGTTGGCTGCCGTCCAGGCCTGAACGTCTGGAATAATACTATAATGCCAGGTCGTGTTGTCCAATGACATCGCCCATAGAAGTAGTATACACTAGAAATAAGATTGGCCCCATAACGGAGCCTTGGAGGACACCGCTTGTCAGCAAGACTTTATGAGATCTGATACCGTTCAAGTAGACTACGAGTAGTACCTATTTTTTCTTTAGATTTGGTCTAGTCGCGAAAACGAAAATGCGTAAGCCTGCGCGCGGAAACTGGGGCGAGAAAAACAAGAGAAAAAGAAGAAAGAAAACATCCCCCCCCCTTCTTTCTTGTTTTTTCTCGGCCCACGCGGGCTTTCGCGATTTCTTTTCTGCGCTCAACGAATTCAAGATGAAAAATAGGAACTTCTCGTTGTCTCCCGTTCATGGCGACCCAAACACATTGACTTGAAAGATAAGACGTCAGTCACAGAGTCGGAGATACCTAAAGATGGCCAAGTTATCATGGTCGAAAGTATAGAAAGCCATTTGGTCAAGTACGACAAAAACGGTTACGCACCGGCCCTTGACGGAGCGTAAAACGTCATTTAAAACTCAAACAAGAGCTGTTTTGGTGCTGTAGCCTTCTTTGATTGCTAATTGAAGACCTCGTTTAGTTAATTATCATTCACATGTTGTGAATTAATTTGATTTGAAGTGGCCATAGGTTATGAGTTTAAGATAGGACGAAAGTTCTTGCCAGGGCCGTAGCTAGCGTCAGGCAGGGAGGGCAATGGCCCCCCCTAAATTTTGAACCGGAAGTTGATTTTAAAGAATATTTTTTCAGTAGAATGTAGTGATATAAAGTGGGGCCATAACAAGCATCAGGTAGGGTGGGCAAATGCCCTCCCTAAATTTTGGATCTAGCTTTGGCCCTGTCAGGTAAGATTTTTTATACCATAAACTAAATAATATGAGCCCATCCCAGGGACTTGTAGCTTTCTATTATAGTAAGCACTTTTTTGAAGGGCTCATATTCAGAGTGGGCTTATATTCAGGAGGTTTTTACTTGGTGGGAAGTTCGCCTTTCAAAATTGTTTAGGCATATAACCAGAAGGAATTTTGTTTCTCAAATCTTTAATTTTAAAATTATAGTAGACATTTGAATGTTAAATTTTTGTATATTCTGAAATACTGGGAATAATTTTAACAAAATGACAGTTGCAAAGTCTTGTTGATTTGCATTTATTTCAAGATTTTTATTCGCTACATGTAGGCTTCCTCCAAACTTAAATCCATGGGCTTATGACTGTATATATTTGAGGGCAGTTTTGTTCAGAGATTTGTTTTATACAGTATCATCAATATATGACAAGCTTGCAACTTCACGATCCATCATTAGTAAATTGTCATGGTTTTCCTAGATGTTATTTTGGAAAATCTGTGACCTGAAGTTTCTGTTTTAGAATTGATGATGTGGCTGGCTTTTATGGATAATTCCTAAGCAGGTAGTTTTGAAATCGTCCTAATAAAATCAAGGAAAGTCATGGAATTTAGATGTACTGTCAGTATAATTATATTAGTTAATAATTTTATGTGTCTGTACTATCCCCATCTTTGAGAACATATGCCACTGACTTAGCAGGTTAGGGGATTTGACTTATGTCATACAGTCATGTATACAGCTTTATTATCTTATATATAATGAAGCTGTATTAATTAAATTAATAATTTTATGGTAAGGTTGGTGAATGGAACAGTTTTCGAAATATCATAATTTTATAATTATAGTCTGTGAATTCTTGAAATGATCAGCTTACACATTTTTCTTTCTCTATAAAATCCCTTTTCAAATTGGTAGGAAATGGAAGCTGAAAGAGAAGACAGAAAGCAAAGAGAAGCTGCACGTGAAGAAGAACGGAAACGAGAAGAACGGAGAAGAGAAGCAGAGCAGAAGATAAGGGTAATAAAAATCATCAGATGTGAGTGTGTTGCTTTGTAATCGTCACCAGTAGTGAGCTTTTAATTCATAATAGATATACATGCCCCCCCCCCTTCCCCATGAACAGTATCAGCAACAAGTCAGACTACTTTTTTAAGGAAAGTTACTGCGGTTGGTAATTCAGTAGGCTTAGTAAATTAAATATTTCAGAAGCTCAACTTGTCAAGTTTTGTTACAACTGTTACAACAACTGCAATGTTACAATTGCAATCATTTTGACTTGCATGTAGAAAAAAGAAATTACATGTAATTCAAGTTATTTGAACTAGATGAGTGTACTTGGCAGGGATCATAACCCAGATATCTTTCTTAGCATTGACTATTATTATTAAAAAAAAGACTAATGTCTGTACTGTAGATATAAAATAAAACAAAATTCATTCCAAGTAATCCTTCAGGTAAACTTCTGCTTAATAGACCCTGTTCATACATCATTTTTAATACTACGGTCTATATTAAACAATCTTAAAGATCCACAAAATAATTTGCCTAGTACAGCTTACTTCCTTAGCATTCATTTATTAATTAGAATTGCTTTGATTGGCAGGAAGAGGAGGAGAGGATACGGAAAGAGGAGCAGGAGTGGCATGAACACGAGGAGTACCTAAAGATGAAGGAAATGTTTAGTGTCGATGAGGAGGGAGTGGGAGAAACAGAAGAGGAGGTAAAAACAGACCTGTTGATGACAATGTTTAAGGCAAATAAGTATTATATAACGCTCCCTCTGATTGGTTAAAGGCAGTGTTCAGGAGGAGGGATTGTAAAAAATAGAAGAGGAGAAAACAGGACGGTTTACATGCACACCCACCCTTATGAGAGATATAACACCCCCTCTGATTGGTTAATGGCAGTGTTGAGGTTGGGAGTGTGGGAGAAATACAGCAGAAGAGGAGGTGAAAACAGGTTACTTTACATGTACATCCACCTTTAAGAGATACATGACTGTATAACACTCCCTCTGATTGGTTAATGGCAATGTTAAAGAGAGGGTAGAAGGAAACTAAACAGTTCTAAGAGCTAAAAACAGCTTGACAACAACCTTAAGGGGGAATGTAAAAATAATTGCTTCTAATTGGTTAATGGCAGTGATGAGAAGGAAATGTGAGAAACAGAAGAAGAGGTAAGAACAGGATGACTTAATGCCTTCCTTTATGGAAGATAAAACGTCACTCCTGATTGGTTAAAGGTAATGTAAAGTACAGTACATAAATTTTGCATGCATGTAGGAGAAACAGAAAAGGAGTTGATGATGGCCTTAAGAGGAAATAATTTTTATGACTCTCCCTCTGATTGGTTAAAAATTATGGAGTGTTTTAAAAGGTGGAAGCACTTGGAGAACTTGGAGGTAGGAACAGGTTGAGGTCATTCTTAGGGCCCAAGCTAAGATACATGTAAAACACTCCCTCTAATTGGTTTTAAAATGGCAGTGTTGATGAGTCCTGAGGGAGTGGGAGATTACTGTAAGTGAAGCAGAAGTGAGACCTAGATGTAATAATTCTCTCTGGCTGGTTATATAACATTTTACAAAACAATAATTTGTGAAGTACGTACTGTTCTACTTCTACTTTTTAAACAAGGCATGTGTTGTCAGATGCTCCTTTCTCCTTAATAACTGCCTGGGAGAGATTTAGCAAAATGTGGCAGAGACAGTTAAGATGTACACTCACTCAGTCATTAGTACTGTTCCAAGTTAAAACTTACAACAACTCAACAGGTATTTTTGCATACTTTAGATTATGTTTTACTGACAGTAGTTAGCAAAGATTTTTCCCTAAGAGTTGTAACAAGTAGAGATCTACATGTATATGCAAGCCATTTATGATGCTGGTTATGTTATGAGACTGTATTAAAGGTGTGACAAATTATGAAATCGTTGACTTTCATATTAATGTTGTTTTAATTTGTTAATTTTGTTATTTACCTTTAGTCACAAGCCCTTCTGCAAGAATTTGTTGATTACATAAAGGTACATGACTGTATTTTTTTCTATGTTAATTAAATGAAATTAATGAGTAAGTACATTCATGACTGTACACTAATTGACATGAACACACTCATATTATTTGGTGTTACATTGTACAGTATATACAGTCACATACACCTCGA
>JAOBYE010642851.1:0-11953 GCA_025403585.1 Parazoanthus swiftii
GCATTGCTAATACCAGAATTACGCCTTGCTACATGTGTTTAAGTAAATGCGTTGCCACTGAACTGTACGTGCTCAACTGATCACTTTTGGGGCTTGGGAACCTCTTCGATGAAGATACGAGAGACTGAGTTCCACCCCGTATACGCGTCATAGTGGCCAGAGTAGCCCGCGCAGTTGCCGACCCAGAATCCCACGTGAACCTTGCCCTTGTGGATGTTCTCGCAGTGGCCCTCGATGTGACGATGGCGGTGAGGGTTGTGCGACTTGACGTTTGTAAAGAAGTAGGCGCCCTCGATAGTCATGGGTCCTTTACACTCGACACCGTTGAAAGTGAAATACCAGCGTTTGCAGCAGCTAGAACATCCGTAGATGCGCAAGTTTCCCTCATAATAAACATGTAGGGTTGTGTCACTGTACAGCTTGGTGAAAAGACAGTCCTGTAAGAACCGAGATCTTGTAAGGTTTCGGAATTTTGTGGTTTTAGTGGTGGGTTGGTCGGACCACCCTCCATGTTTAGAGGCGTTTTCTTCGAATCTTGAATGTAGTTATGTTTCGAATTTTATTGGAAAATTCAGCTTTACACAATAATAAGCAACAATAGTTTCTTGCGGAGTTTTTGCACAAAACATTTTGGCGAAGAAAATTTTATTTGACTTTCCCCTCTTTTTGTCTTTTTGCCAAGTTTAAATGGCTTGCCCGCGTGAATTAATATTGAGTCGATATTACATAAGTGAATGAAAACTTAAAATATTTTGAGAAAAATTTAACCTTGATTTTGCCATTGTCCCTTCCGTCGTTAGTCTTCCAAACACAGTGTTTCCAGTTGAGTGCGTGATTGGCAGCCCGTCCGGGAGGGCCGATGGGACCAGGTCCTCCTTTGGGACCGGGAGGACCCTGAGCACCAGTTTTTCCCTGAGAACCCGCAGGTCCTCTCAAGCCGCGTAGACCTTGTGATCCTTTTGCTCCCTGGGCCCCATCGAGCCCATTCCTTCCGTCCCGCCCGTCACGCCCCGCCGGGCCTTGGTCCCCGGGCTTTCCTGGGATACCCGGGACACCGGCTGTACCAGAACACGAGGAGCGTAACTTGGGGAAAAAACGTTGAATTATATATTCAAAAACAGTTATCTAACATATTACAATAAACCTGGGTTTACAAATCTTCAAGGGTGATGTGTAACCGAGGGGAACTGTATTATTGGGCAATGTGTGTTCCCAATTGCTGGATTTTGTCACAATAATTGCGGTCACTTTTGTCCTTAAATGTTGGTTTTTGTTAGCCTGGTCCGCCAGAAGTCTTTCTTCCTTTTGGCCGGGGATCGATTAGATGGTGGCGAGGAATTGAAAGGAGATAAAAGGAGTCTTGGCTAGGTTTTTTGAAGATTGAAAGAAACTTGCGCTTCTAAGCGCTCAGGTGAAGATTGTTCGAGAAACGTTGGCGTTTTTTACAACAAAATGTTGCAAGCAAAACACATTACATGCAATAGGAATTGTAATCACATCTTGCATTGTGATCAGAGACTTGCAAGTTTGCTGCAAATCAAAGTTTTTCTTTAATAGCTGGCAATGGACTGTCTTAAAAATAGTTTGTTGTTAAGACCTACTTTGTTTTATCCCGAAAAGTTGTATATTTCAATACTTGTTGCAACCGACATCAATGATGTTGGAGACAGTTTTAGAAATTTGGGATCTGAAATTTGAAAATTGGTTCAGATAATTCGTTGTTTGTCTTCATCAGCAGGTTTTGAACGACTGATTTTGTAGAACTGACACCGAGCCCTTGATGTAACCCGCTTAGCTCTAGATTTAAACATTTGAGTGCCAACCTTTTTCTATCACTTGTGACATTTCAGTTCTCACTTCTTTTGTGCAAATCATAAAAAGTTGTCTCAAAAGTTTCCTAAAAATAACCTGTGGAAAACCGAATAGCAAATATTTCTATTATATTTTCATTTGAGACTTCATACGGAATTTCCCAGATCTGTACCATAAATAAAGAGAAATCTTAACTTGATGAATGGCAAAATCACAAACATGTGAACACTTACTGTACTGAGGCTGTTCTGACCCGTCTTTCCACTTCCGTAGTTGATCAAAAGCACCAGGGACATCAGAGAGTACAGCATAACAGTAAATCCATTCATGGCTTTGGTCATCGAAGAAATGCAAGAGACTAAAATGTGTCCTAGTTTTAAAAAGAGACCAGATTGAATCTCAATACAAAAAAAATACAATACACTCTTTTTTCTATAAGAACCTTTATTTTTGGGGCGAGGGTGAATGTTAGTTTTTAAATGTTTTTGCGAATTTCAGCCTCAAATGTTCTTAAAACGTTCTTACACATAAATTATCAGTTAGTACACGTAGTGGGATGTAAACAAACACTAGCACAAACTAGCTGGGAGTGGAAATTAGCATGTGTACCAATTACTTTTGTTCTGTCAGACCTGGCACTGTTTATCTAAAGATATATTCCCTGCAGCTATTTCCATTTTCTATACAAAGTAATTGCAATCAATCAACACGTACATTTAGCTAGCTGGTTTGCAGTAAAGAAACAAGTAACAGTGAAGAAATGACTTATTTCCATGAAGTTGTACTAAATCCGAAAGTCATTCTTTCTCCTTAGCTTAGCATGTTCTTTAATTTTGGGCAAATATCAGCCTCATGTTCTTATAAATTAGGTTCTTATAAAAAAAAGAAAAGTATAGTACTAGACCGTGGAAAACTTTATCTTGGTCTTCAGGAGATCATAATTTTACTCAGTTTACACTGGAAAATAGAACAGTACATCGTTGAAGCTTAACTGAAACGTCAATATCCACAAAGCTCAGACTTTGCGATACTGAAAGAAAAAAAATAAGCAGAAATGGGACAGCCATTTCAGCCGGTCAGTATTTTGTATTACATCTTTCTAGGCGGACGAAGAAAAACGAGATTAAAAGGATTTTTGCTTTTAAGTTCTTAAATTTGGCAAACTTTTCTTGTTTCTTGCAAGTTTGTGAGTTTGTTTTGCGTTTTTAACCTCTGATGGTCATCTGAAGTTGGCTCGAGCCAGTGTGCATGCCCATCCAACTCAGACGGCAATGTAGCAGTTACTTTGTTACCAGGATGAAGTTCATTTTCGAGTGGATAAAACAGCAATATATGTTCTTAACATCTGATATCTTCAAGCTACCGTTCCGATGTTCTTTTTATTGCATTGATAAAATGTGCAAGTTTTTGTTTTTGTTTTTGTTTTTTAAAAAATCTTGAAATTTTCAAAAAATCTTCGGAATACTAAGGATAAATTGCAATTGTTTGGAAAGGGATTTACGATTTTGGAATTTTTTCCGAAAAATTTATGAAATCGATACTATATCATGTGATTGGTGAGGGTATTGTAAACATGTAGCTGTTCCAGTGAAATTCTCGATTACTGATGACGTTGCTTTTCACCTTGTTTTGCTCTTTTCACTTCTGTCCTCGGTTTTTTCAAGTCCTTTCCTCGTCTGTATCTTTTTTAGATTGTCTGAAGTCTTAAAATTTGTGTGAATAACACCGGCAAATGTTTGGTGCTTTTGGGTATTTGGCAAGATTAAAAATGTTTCATCCACTTTTTAAGCTTCCCTAAAAAAAATTTGACATAGTCCTACTGTAGTTTTATCGATCCTCCGATTTAATGATAAATAAAAAGCGAGGAAATGTACGTTACTTCTCACGACTGTTCTTTCATCCACGCTGCTTTCATAACATGCAGTTGTTAAAAGTTATCTTGTTGACACGAATTGTTGTTAGTACAGGAGCTATTGGTAGTTTTGCAGTAACTTCGGCTTTGTAAGATAGTTTATTCCTCTTCTAGTAAACGAACCTTCACTTGATGTGGTGTGGTCACAGCTTTCTATTGAAAGAGGAAACAATGTTAGATGGTTTGTTCGATAAGCGTGTTACATCAAGGCTAAATTCATTTGAACATAGCTTTTTAAAACCATATAGACTCGAAAGTGCTCCTATTAAATTCATCGTTCGGCTATAATTCCCCCACCTTTTAGATAGTCTGGTACGCTCAACAGGTTTTTTAAAAATGATTTTAGCCAGCGAAAAAGAAAATTGTAGAATGAAAGATCTATGATTACCAACAGTAATATTCCTTTTTACTTTAATTTAAGGTTACTGAATAAAATGTATTGTATTTTTAGTGTGCTTCCACAAAACGTGTTATAAGCGCGCTTAAAAGCTCTTCCAGTGATTGGTTGAACTTTGTAAATATATAGGACTATATGTTGTGCTTTATTTACTTCCCGTTTGCGTGTAAAGGAATCAAGTTTGAATATTCCAGTTTAGCCTTTTGTCAAGGTCAAGTTGATAATTATTTATATAGCATTGGCTCATTGGCACGAAACATTAGTAAAAGCATTCGCAAATAGATTGAACATCTCGAAAAACTTTACTATACTATGACATTTTAAATAACGAAATACATGATAAGTTTTGAACGAACTTTAGTGTGGGCTAATTTTGGAAACTCAAAGGCACTTCTTTATGGGGGATCAGTGGAATGGGGGAAAAGAGGCGGCTGAGAAGGACCGTTTTTTCATAAAAACGTAAGACTGGTTTGCAAGGGGTTGCCGTCTGTGTCCACTACATGCAGTTTCTGCCTAAAAACTAATCCCACGGCTGTACGACAAGTTCATTGTTGTACTGCCTTTCGATGATTTTGTACTTTTAGCCTCAAGTTTACTCGACAACTGAAACTCAACTTCAATCCACAATTTATTGCATTAGTTAAAAGATAACTTATCCTCCTCGTATTCCCCAAAAGAGGGGCAAACTATTTTCTCGATATTATCAGTTGGCTGAAATCCCATTAAAGGCTACATACGTTTGGAGATGGGGGAGCCCATGAATAGGTGAGATAACCTCAAAAATTAGCCCGCCTTTTTATACAATTTTGAAGACCCCGGGGTAAGTTTTTTGGATGCTATTGCCTGTTTAGGTTTCACCCTTAGAAATTTCGTGTTTTGTGAGCTAACGCTTGTCAAAACACTCGCCAAACTTACAAACGCGAAAAGCCATTTGGTTTGGAATTTGGCGAGCCTTTGTAACAGTAATACGAGACTCCAGAAACTCTGTCACCTCGCCCAAGCTAGAGGGTTATATCTTAACTTGAGCGTTTACAGGAGAATCTACTTACAAAATCACACATCACCCCACACCGAGTACCTGCCCTAACTAAGCAGGCAACCTTAACTTTGGGTTTTCCCACCTCTCAAGTAAACACGACTCAAGATAGAAAAAGAGATTACATGACCAAGCGACCCGGGTCAACCTCTTCGATTTTTCTCTTTAATGTCTTTACAAATGCACTACCTGAAACATTCACAGACAGTTTTTTGTTGTGGTTCGATTACAAATTTCTTAAAGTAGAGAACCCTACTGACTGTAGGTCCAAAAGAGCATATACAAAACCCTTTCATCTATCGTAGATACCCCTTGTCTTTTAAGTAAGACTTTCGGTAAATTTAGCTTTATAAAACAGCTGTGAAAGATTTTGTCCTTCGTGCGGCTTCGTCTACGATGAACCAGAAATGTACATACCTCCACTAGATGTGGTTTGATCGCAGCTTTTTTCTGAAAGAGAGAACAGTATCAGGTGGTTGATCGATAAAGGTGTTATATCAAACGAACGTCATTTGAACATAACGTTTTAATCAATGAATTGTAAAAAACTCCTTTTTAATTTGCCATTTAATAGGCTACAATCGCCCCACTTTCGACTCCAGTAGTACGCTGTGCAAGGTCAGAATTGATCTGTATAATTTGGTCACCGAAGAAGGAAACTGTAGAACGAAGGATTTATAATCTACGGTAACATTCCTTTTCCCTTAAAAATATGCTGAATAAAAAATAGAATTGCTCCCACAAAACGCATTACGGCAAACGTGCTTGAAAACTTCTGCAATTATTGGTTGAACTTTGTAAATATTTCAATCTCTATTGGCGTTGTATTTTCTTTACTTCCCGTTTGCGCAGAAAGGGATCAAGGTTGAATATTCACAGTTTGGCCTTTTGCCGAGGGAGACTTAGTTCAAGTACTATATATAAGCTTAAACTAAGTATCGTATTAAGTTTGTTGGTATACAAAACATGAATATAAGCATTGCAATTACAATGAACATCTGGCACACTATATTATACATATGACATTCTAACTTACGATATACCATAATTTTTGAACAAACCTTTCATTTGTGGGCGTATATTAGCACAAACTATAAATGCAAAACATCTCAAAAAGTTGTATTATATACAAAACTCTAAATAACAGCATATCATAATTTTTGAGCAAAGCTATCACCGATCCACCCTAGAGCTGTACAAGTTCATTTTTTCTAAGGTCAGTTTTCATACTGACTTTCAAGAATTTTGTAAATTAATTTCAAGTTTGACGACAACTTAAATCCTAATCTGCGATATCTATCGCATTAATTAGATAATACACCTTATCCTCTTCAGTAAAAACTGTTTCAGTTCGCTGAAATTCTGTAAAAGAGTGCATATGCTTCGATTTTCAAAAGGACTTGCAAAAGAGATGTTTTGCAAAATCTTTTGTAAAAATGGAATTGCGAAGGAAGCTTTTCGCAACTTCACTTTCTGAAGGACTTTTTCGCAAAATGAAACTGCGAAAGAGTTTTTCGCATATCGAATTTCTACAAGACAAATTATACTGTTATGAAACTGCATGTTAGGTTCAAAACAAACAAAGCTATATATCAGAGCCGGAGATATTGATAACACTGCAACTTATCACTTTTTTATTCCATTCGGAGAGAACCAGGTTTTGTGGCTCTCTACATCTATAAGGAAAGCCCTAACTTTAGGGAACAAACGAACTTCCCCTATCAATCCAGAGGCCGAAAGCAATTGTTTGCACGCCGCAAAACACCGTAAAAGAAATGTATGAGAATAGTCTCCTCCGCAGGCAACTTTGGGGCAAGACCAGGGGAAAATGTAGCAAAATATTCCATAAGAGAAACTGCTGTAACCTTGTCTTATCTCTTTTTATCACAACTGTTAACTAAAAGTACATTAGTCTGAAAGTTTGAAACCCCTCATAAGCTTTGCCGTTTGATATCGTTTCTAACATTTATTTCAAGGGAGTAAAAAAGAGTCACATGCATACATTGAAAACCAACTTTATCCAGTATAAAAGAGGGTTTTTTAAAAATATCTTTCGTAATTTTATTTTTGAGGGAAAAAATATTTAGCAATTTCCTGATTTTACAGAAAAAATATCTTTTTGAAAATGAAAGTGTAAAAAGATATATCTTTCTCCTATTAGTTTTGCGACAAATTCAATTTTTGTTATGCGAAGCGCAAAGTATCGTATAAGCTAGGGCTTATACAAGCGGTTTTATAGTAACAGCTGTAAAACCTTTTAAGTCTTTTATCCCTCTTCTAAGATGAAACAGAAATGTACATACCTTCACTTGATGTGGCGTGATCACAGCTTTCTAGTAAAAGAGTAAACAATGTCAGATTGTTTGATCGATATCAAAACCATCTTGTATCAAACTAACGTCATTTGGTCATATCCTTTATCAATAACACTTTTTGTTTTTTATAAAAACAAGACAAAAACCAACGCGTTTTTAAGCTTCATTTTGAGGATGAAACCTATATTGGCCGCGACCCGGTGTTTTTGAGCTCAGCAAACTCATCCTAAGCCGATGAAACTATCTATCCCAAACATAACTTGATTAAAATTCGTCCGAATCTGAGCTTTGGCGACCTTGCAAAGTTTGTTCTTCTACTGAAAAAGAGCTTGAAATCTTAAGAATGCGTCTATTAAAAACTATCATTAGACTACAGTTGTCTCTACTTCTACTCTAATGTCATCAGCAAAGTTTTCAGAAATATTTCGCACAGGGCTTATAGCCCAGATTTTTGCGCATACTGGGCTTTTATAAGCCACTTTCTCAATCGTGCGCAGAGCAAAGTAACGGTTTTGCTGGTGGTTACAACCCTTGTTTACATCATTCTGTGATATATTTAAGGTTTAATCTTTTACCTTCTTTCGAAAACAATCGATCTGGTTTCACTCTTAACATCAAATGCCATGTTTCCGTGTAGCCCGCCAACTGAAGCGTTAAAATTTCTCTGCGTTTAATTGAGAAAGTGGCTTGTAAAACAGCTGTAAACGATTTTTGCTGTTTTCTAGAATGAACCAAAATTGTACATACCTTTAATTGATGTGGTTTGATCGCAGTTTTCTGTTGAAAGGAAAAACAAATTTAAATAGTTTGATCGATAAACGTTCTGACTTTTGTATTAACCTAACGTCATTTGGACTTAATTTTGATCCATAACTTCAGAGCCCTCCTAGCTACTAATCTCATCGATAGACTATAATAGTCCCACCTTCGACTCTAGCACGCCTACAGCAGAGTATTTTCGTGTAGTAGGAAACTGAAGAACGAAGGATTTATGTTTTACGATCATATTATTCACTGAAGGGAAATGCTGCATTGAATGCTTCCGTCCCCAAAACGCGTTACGAACGAGCTTAAAAGTTGCTTCAATGATTGGTTGAACTCTGTAAATATTTGAGAAATCGTATGTTGTGTTGTGTATACTTTCCAGTTGCGTGCAAAAAGACAAAACTAAACAATCGCTGATCAAATATGCCGCCTTTGTCTTCATCTAACAAGCTTGATATATACAGTGTAAATGGATGATCCTAAGCTTAAGGGACCGGTCGTTATTTGAAGAGAGAAATACACCGGATCGGATAAAAGTGCACCTGTTGCACGTTTTCCCCCAATCCCTGATTCAAAAATTCATATTCGGCGTATAAGATTTTTTGTGCAATTGCGAGGTACTAAAGTATTTGCTCGTGATGAATGCAGTTTATAATACAATTCAAACTCAGGTTGTTGCTGTGTCGTGGTGAGGTTATGATAGCCCGCCGTGGACCAACGTATTTCGCCCATTTCAATAACGTTGATTCTTGAAGTGCTGGTACGAGTCACTATAGTTTAAACTGAGACTCACTGTTCTTAGTTTTGCAGTTTCGTTGTTCTTTAAGGATGTCCTTATATTAAAAAGGCGTGTGGTTTGTCATTTTAGGCTTGCCAAATGTCAACTCGCGGGTCACGCCAGCTTAAACTATTGTAAATGATGCGAGACTCGAAGCGTTTGTGGCGTTGGAGGGAAACTGGGCAGTAAGCGCTGAACAAAGTAAGAGTTTCCCTTGTAGCTACAACCCTGTTCAAATTTTTCTTTGAACTTTTTGACCTTTTACCGTTTATCTTTTCTCAGAAACTATCCACTTTTTTTCGTTCTTCCCCCAATCGCTTATTACTTAGTAAATCGTTTGGGACAGAAACATGTTCTTGGCATTCTTGTGAATGTGGTCCACGAAGACCTAGTTGACGTCATTTTTACAGCAAAAACGGTTGGGTTAACTTTGTTTCCTGAATATTCAGTTATTTGTTTGTTTGTCTCTCTGATGGCAGAGTGTAATGCGGAGTCTAAGCAAAAATTGATATTAAACTAACGAAAACACTCAAACCCGTATACTTGAAATATTTTTGAATTCACCAAAATCACAAACAAAGTCTTAAGTTCTTCCAATGATCTGTTTACATAAAAGATGTCGTTAAAACCGGGGTTTTAGGTTTCAGGCATACCAGTATCACACATCGACATCATACTGGAATGCATAAAACATACCTTTTTTTATCAAATAACAAATGTAATATAAAATGCATAAAATCTCGAGAAAAAAAAACCGATATTATACGGGCAGCTAATGTAATGAAAAGAGCACTGATGTGATATGTTCATACCGCGGGACTGAACAAACTGGTCGAGCAGCACTGTTCTGAATCCGTTGCAGCTTATTTAAGTAAAGTGAGGGCCAGTCAAATAATAAACTATTGCAATAGTCAATTATACCCATGGTCAGAGCATCTCCAAGAGACTCTGTAACCTCTTTCGTTAAAAATTTGCGATTTCGCCTAATATGGTACAAACGAAATGAGATGCTTTGCGGCTCTTTATACATGGGTGACCATGTTCATGTTTTCATCAAGCCACGTGTCCAAGTTCCTGACCACGCCCAGTGGAGAGACTTCAACATCACCCACATGCAGACTGACGAGCTCCACCTTTGCCAGCTGCTGTCGCGTGCCAATGTTCCGTCTTTCCAGGGTTCAACATAAGCTTATTTCTGGACATCCGGGCTCTAATTATAACGTCCTTAACGCAGGCTTCTATAGCAGCAGTATCATCACGGCCTGACTAGATGTTGCGGCAGTCTTAAGAGACAGGTACAGTTGAGTATCTTCAGCATACGTGTTGGCGTGTAGGAGGTGCTTTTCAATGATGTCAAGTAATCAACTTGCGTAGATTGTATAATAAAGGGTCTAAGCAAAAACCTTGAGGCACCCCGTATGATAATTCGAACTTATTTTAGAGTACCTGACCGAAGGAACGCGCTGTGATCTGTTGGTTAGGTATGAGGCAAACCATCTTAACGCCTGTTCCTTGACGCCAATACGTGTATCAAGCCGGTTAGCAGTATTTCATGATCTGCCGTGTCAAATGCGGCGCTAAGATCAAGCATAACGAGTTGAGTCACATTTTGCCGATCCATGTTCATGAGGATATCATTTGTGACTCTCAGCAACGCTGTTTAAGTGCTGTGTTCTTTACGGTAGGCCGACTTTAGAACAGGACACAAACTGTTTTCCGTGATACGGCTATGAACCTGGTCACAGAGAGATATTTGGAAGCAAATTGCTTATTGGTCGCAAGTTTGCAAATACATGTGGTCGATCCTTCTTCTTCAAGAGTGGTTTTACAACAGCCTCTTTCCACTCAGAAGGAAAGTATCTACTTGCCAGAGATGAGTTCACCATGCGCGTTATGACAGGCAAGAGTTCATCCAAGTAGGATAGGACAAGTGATTTTGGCAATGGGTCAAATTCACAAGAGTTTCTCGCAGATCGCTGTAAGATATAACGCATATCACTTTCAGTAAGGAACTGAAAGCCGTTTAGTGTTTTGTCCACATTAGAATCGGTATTATTATTACTATTGTTATTCATGTCTTGGTCTTCGAATTCACTGTTCATGGGCCCATTGGCGTCAATCCTCGAGCGAATCCGATCAATCTTACGGGCAAAGAACTGTCCGATTTCATTAGCGATTACAGTGTTGTCACAATACTGTGGAAAATACGGTACCTCCTTTTTTGGTGAAAGTGTCTTTGCTGCCCTGTATACATCCCCTTGGTCTGCACTGTTTTCTGCAATGAAATAAGCATAGAAAATCTCTCTGGCCTCAATCCTCAGATAGACCAGTTTTTCTTTATTTTCTCTTAAGCTTAAGCTTAAACTTTCTGGCTGCACTAATCCCTGCAGAGTATCTTATACCATGGCGTTGAAGTGCGCGTTCTAACGGTTTTGGTATTGCGTGGCGCGTGATTATCAATCAGCTTGGAAAGTGTAGTGTTGTACTCGCTTGCGAGTTTCCGTCCACTTCATGGGGAAATGAACAGGCATCGTGAACACCGTCACAGTCCATGTAGTATGCCGTTTCTTTCAGATCATTCTTCAAAGCTTACACATCAATTGGTTTATACACTTCCTGTATGTGATAACTTTCATCAATGCAGGGGACACTACTGGAAACAGATGGCACAGGACCGAGGCGTGGTCAGATATGAACTCATGAGAAGAGGGCGGGGTCGTAATCGTATGGTCTACACACCGGGTCATTATAAGATCCAGAGTGTGGCCGTCCACATGCGTTTGTTCATGAACGTGTTGCCGGAGACCTTAGCAATCTTATAAGTCGAGGAGTTTGATTGTCTGAATCATCAACCACGTTAGCATGGATGTTAAATTCGTTAACAATTACAATAGTTTCGTTAGCCAGGATAAGGGTTTCAAGGTATTCCGAAAACGTC
>JAOBYE010642962.1:0-11951 GCA_025403585.1 Parazoanthus swiftii
CTACCCACGGTAACATGTGCACCCTTCTACCCACGGTAACATGTGCACCCACTCACCCACGGTAACATGTGCACCCACTCACCCACGGTAACATGTGCACCCACTCACCCACGGTAACATGACTGTGTACCAACCTTCCCCCTATTGACGAATTTATGATGACTTTAATTCTGACTTTTTAACATAACATATTATGAATTCGACTTCAAACTGCGTGTCTGTATAAACAAGACAGCCTATGTGACTGGTTCTGATAGTGAGGACAAATACAAACTGCGTGTCTGTATAAACAAGACAGCCAATGTGACTGGTTCTGACAGTGAGGACAAATACCTTATCTGTAGCTGTGTACTCTGGTACATTAACTGTTCGAAGCAGTTCTCGCATTCTAGTTTCTTCAAGATCCTACAAATGAAGGAATATTGGATCCAGTTTATTAGTTTTCTGTTCTGATGCTTGATAAATAACAAATCAAGTACAAAATCATAGCTTAAACATGGACAAAAGTTCTATAAGCCATATTCTCTACCAAGTAAAACAGTCAATCGGTTTTAATTATCTGTCAACAAACTAAAACTGAATCGGAAATGTTAGGTTATCACAACACGTGATTGATAAAACTTAGTTTTCGATAATGCTCGTAGTCTGTTCAAGACAAGTAACTTTTTAAGGCTTGGGACGAGAGTTGGTTGGTCCATTTGGTAGTTGAACTATACAATATGTCAAGTACCCCATACTAAGTCAAGTGATACTGTAGATGTTTAATAAGTGATGCTCGATCGTTACACGATACTTAACAATGGCAAAAACGAGGAAGATTGAATAAGGATAAAATAACTTAGAATGAAGTCCTGGGCCCGATTGTTCAAAGCCCGATTAACGCTAATCCTGGGTTAACTCTGTAGGATTTGTTAAGAGTTAATCCAGGATTAGCACTAATCGGGTGTTGAACAGCCGGGCCAAGTTTATAACGACATCTCACCTCTTGTGTGTAGTGTATTCTATAAATGTCGGCATACAGTCTGCTGGTGCTAACTACAAATAACATGTGCCTGCAATTGATACAAAAAGTGCCATGTTACCATTTTAGTGAGTTTGTGAATACATTTGACAAAACACAAGCAAAGATACGTAAAGACACTGGTGTTCAGTTTGAAACAGTTGTAATGTGCTCAATAGAAATCTCAACATATAACAAACTGTTTACTCGACTAAGCTTTACGATAACAACATAAAAATGTTCATCCGGACGCAGTTGGTGTCCTACGTGTGTATACTTAACAATTAAAACAGGAGCTAGCGTTTTCTAGCAAATCATGGCAACATTTTAGAAGTTTACCGAGTAAATATGTAAATAAATAGAATAAATTACTGGTCATCGTACGCACTGTACGTAATACCACTTTCAATTGGTTAAACGGGTTAAACAAGTAAGAACAATGTGGCCAGTACAACTGGTAAGACGGGTCAAACCGGTTTGTAAGAACAACGTTAGCAGTTACCACTTACAACTGATTGGACGAGTCAAACTCTTGTGGTGTGGGCGGCCGCTTCGGACTCTGCCAGAATAGCGCTACAAATAAAATGGAAAAAATCTATGTTTGTAAACATAACCTAACGTTTGAACTCAAGAAATCAATTTCTTTATGTCGAACTGAGAAAGTAGATGACCACTATACTTACAGCCGTCTTTCATTCTTGTTTCCAGAGGAAATGCGCGAAGCAGATGTCTTGCCTATTAATGAGATAAAACAAGTAGTTTTACTTCATCAGTGTCAAAGATAACACGATTAATTGTAACCAAACATACGGAATACATACTAAATCTATGCTATTTTTATAACGTGTTCAACAAGCAACCAGGCAGTTACAATATTTTTTTGTTGGTTTATTTGTCACACATGTATATATACATTATTTTAAGATAAATAACTTATCTAAATGAAAATAGTGTGGCAAGAAGGACTATAAGAAACCAGAATGGCTTATACAGGATGGTCCTTCTCATCCAGTCTAAGTCAAGAAAACTAATATGGCCTATTATACTTATAATATTTAACATATATAAAAGACAGTCACAAAATGTACAATCAAAAATAGCGGACAATATTTCACAGCCCACAACTGAACTTCACTTGAAGTCTTGGGCTGAAGGCAGATAAAAGGTGGTGACGAATGGACTGGCACTTAATTGCAGTACACACCAGAACTCTTTGACAGAAACTCTGTCTGCACATATGGCAGGTATAAATACTGATGCTCGCAGGTTCATTTTTACCGATGTCTTTACTTTGTCTCTTATTTCTTGTGTATTTCGGGATCCAACTGAAAACCATATATCTTATTACAACCGGAGCTCACGTCACAACATGTGGTCTTCAGTGAGGTCCTGAAATACATAAGAAAAAGGGCACAAAAAGTAAATGACATCGATAAAAAGTTGCCTGCGGAAATAACGACTGGTCAACGGTCATATTAAACCAGAATAAAACTTTGACCAGACAAATCCTAATTTTTCTAAAAACAAAGACCATGGTGCGCACTGACGGATGGTAACAAAATTCAAGGAGTTTTCCAGGAATTCTCCAGAGTAGGAATTTTTTTATTTTTCCTGGACCCAATCCTGAATTCTCTCTTGCCAAAGACAAAACATATTCAAGTAATTTCTTCAGCTTTCCGGTCGAAGCAGAACGCGGGACAAAAATGACCAAAATCCCCAGAAAAAAAATTCCGGAAATTGCGTCTTGACAAAATACAAAAAGTGCAATCATAATGCTTCTGTGGGTTTTGATTTATTAAAAAAGTTTCCACAAAAATCCAGGAGTTTTCCAGGAGATTATCTCTTTTTTCAGGAGTTTTTCAGGGCCCTGGAAGAAAATTTCCAAATTCCAGGGGTTCTCCAGGAATTCCAGGAGTAAAGAGCACCAGGAAAGACGGTGCCTATTTATTTGGTCGGCATTTGAGCGGTGATGGATCATCCGGTTTTTTTAACCTACAAAGGCTCTACAAGTTAGATTACCTAAAAAGTGTCCAAAGAGAAATATATGTATCACAGTTGGCATTTTACCAACACTCGCTAAGGAAAAACATCCCCTCAGTTACATATCAAGTACACCACCTTCAAAACATACTCAAAATACTTGTTCCAACTTTCTTGCCAATTCAACGTACCTTGTGATTAAAGTACTTCTCGAACTTACACCTTGCGATAGTCACACACTCCTCCCATGAAGATGGTTTTCCCTTCAACATCCTAACCGCTTGGGAAACGCCCTCTGGTTCTGTACCACTCTCTATTGTCTAAAACACAGGCAGATGGGCCTTTACGTTACTTTTTCTTTATAGAAATTTTACCATCAACATCTTCACGAAATCCATGTTGTGGAGACACACTCTCTTTACTTCAGCTCCACTATCTAATATTTAAAAAAAAAATTCTACTTTTTCTTTATAGCAACTTTACTCTCAATACCATCGCGAAAACCAAGTGGAGGCACCCTCTGGATCAATACCACTAAATATTGTCTGAAATAGGTAGATAACGTACATTACTTTCCCCTTATAACAACTTTACTATCATTGCCTTCACGAAATCTATGTGGAAACACTCTCTCATTACTTGAGTACCACTCTCTAATATCTAAAACAGGTAGATATCATTTACTGATTTTTCTTCAAAGCAACTTCACTATCAAAACCTCCACCAGTACCACCTTCTATTGTCCAAAATAGGTAGGCACTGTCAGTATACAACTTTTCCTTATAATACTAACCTGCTGCACTTGCGTTGGAGAGCCGTGAGTGGACCAGAATCTCTTGAAGAGACCCGGCTTTTGGGTGAAAGAACTTTCAAACTACAAGCAAAAGAACATCTGGTGAGAATAATTTTTTAAACGTACACACGATCCCTGCCAGTGGGGCTGTATCCAGCTACATGTATCTTACCAGTCACTGGTTAACCCGATGTACGTGGAAACGACACATGGGCGTCGATAAAATTGGACCCACAAGGTTGGGAAGTTGATTGAGTTTATGGACTAACAACGCCATTTAGGGTCAGAAAATTGATCAAGAAACTGTTAAGTTCAATTCCTACTGGGGTCCACGATAATTTGCGAAGATTTGCAAATTTTACCTTATCCCTGGCCCACTGTACTGTGTGCTCTATCACTGCGGGAAAGGACTTGAGTGTGCAATAAGGAACTTCTTCCTCGGGAGGATCCCGCTACGGCAGGAGTAAAGAGAAGATGGGTTACAGCATGAAAAAAGAAACGGATTATTATTATCATTATTATTATCATTACTAATGTCATCAACATCCCTTTTTCGGTTAATTTTCAGCCGCAATTTTGTTTTTACGTTTACCGATGAATTTGCTTCAAAGCTTCGATACTTTCAAAATAATTTCCTTGTAAATAAAGTTCTTTCTTTATATCTTACCTGGCTTGCATATGATTCTGTCAAATGAGGAACAACGACCTGCAATGTAACGCAGTTTAGTAACACTCACTTTCATTAATTGTTTAAGGATATGAGTTGAAATCAGCTACAGGTCTATTTTGAAATATATCATTTACTCTTCTCGAGCTGTTGTAGGATAATTTACTGATGGATGGATGTGCTGAGTCTCTGATTTCACTTCTTTGCAGCTCAAGAAATACCAAAAGACTTCTAATCTAATCACCTACCTATCTGAACGTGTCCTTTTGGATCCATAGTGCAGTACTGGACTCTACCTACTCTAAGCACGTACTTACGTACCTGAACGTGTCCCTTTGGACCCATAGAACAGTACTGGATTCTACCTATTCTAAGCACGTACTGACGTACCTGAACGTGTCCCTTTGGACCCATAGTACAGTACTGGACACTACCTATTCTAAGCACGTACTGACGTACCTGAAAGTGTCCCTTTGGACCCATAGTACAGTAATGGACTCTACCTATTCTAAGCACGTACTTACGTACCTGAACGTGTCCCTTTGGACCCATAGTACAGTACTGGACTCTACCTATTCTAAGCACGTACTGACGTACCTGTACGTGTCCCTTTGGACCCATAGTGCCGGACTCGACCAAGGCCCTCTGGTTACTCACGCATCGGCTGTAACAATTTGTAATGTAAATTGAAACCAAATTATTAAATTATAATGTAAACATCTTTCTAACAAATTCTATTTTCGGTATCCAATGCGTTATTTCACATTTTATGACTGTAATCTGTCCAATAAAACATATTATTAAGGGGATACCATAAGATGTATTTTGGATGTGATTATGGGGATTAGAGAGGAACGCAACAAACACTGTTCCTAAGCGAGCAAGGGCTACCCCTCGAATGTCATACCGGCTAGCGTTCGTCATTTAAATATTAGCTCCAAAAGTTAATTTTAAATTAATCCAAAAAAATTCCTTCAAAATTAACAACTCGTCCCCTATCCCTTTTCCTCCGAAATGATCTAAAAAAATTATCGAATTATTTGTGAATCTTCATCAGTTATGGTGCTATATCCATATGATTTAAAACTCTAATTCTTCAAACTGAAACCGAGATATTGGCAAAATGCGGAAACTTTGATAAGATGCGAAGCGCCCCCTCATTGGCAGCGCTATTTATTGTATAGCACGTGTTAATGGCGCCCCCTCATTGGCAGCGCTATTTATTGTATAGCACGTGTTAATGGCGCCGGAAGTGCTATCTACTGACGGGCTTTTACCCCTGTAAAATAGAGGCTACCAATATTTTAGAAACAGTTAACACATTCTGCTTTACGAACTCCAACTGGTGGAGCTAAAGCCCTCTTCACACGTGATCTTCTATAAAGATTTTTTTCTGATAACGTATTCGTGCGCAAAGGTTTTACACTCGTATGCAAACGCAATCAAATCAGAAATATCTGGACTTAAGCTTTGTGTCCACATAAAAGTAAGCTTAGAAAATCACCACATATGGTGTTCAGCGTCTTCAAAATCTTCCAATTTCGACTAACTGATCACGCTTAATTACCAACCTGTCCATGTATCTTCTGGCCTCCACATTGTCCAAAGCATTCACAACTAGGTTTTGAGCTTCAAAGAACGAATCATTGTACACCGACTCCTCGGTCTCAGGACAAGCTAAACAAAAGGAAAATGACAAATAAATGGTCCACCATAACTAGGAGACAAGGTTTTGTCTTTAGATGACCAAGTACTCCTTCCTCCACATGCTATACTCGGCACAGTGGCTGAGTGGTTACCATGTCTAGTTCGCAAGTTCTTACCCTGGCCTGACAACAGTGCTGATTCCTTGAGAAAGTTAATTGTTCCAGTTTAAATGAGTACCAGCTTCTGCTGGGGGTTATTTTGAAATGGGATGGTGTCCCGTTCATCCACTTGAAATACGGAAACCGAAGATGAGAGCCGGCCTTATGAGCCACTAGACTCGCAAAAGGATCTAATATTTTTATGCTACAGGAAGAACAAATAACCAAATTCCTAATGAAATAACTTTTATAAAACAGTACAACTAACAACTTACCTTTATGTTGATGTGCGTCTATATTCATTGCTGTAGGTGATAAAACGTCAAGGGTTGTAAGCCAAAAAACGCTACATAAATTTACTTTCTACAAGATATAGAAATTCCGCTTCTGGGAAATAAAGCATGCTTAGCATCCATGATGACGCATGCAGTAAAATTTCAGTGCCACAATTGCAAAAAATCAAGATGCAAAGTATAACATGACAAAAAGGAAGACACGTGCTATTTAGCAAAGGACATTACAAAGTAGCACCGCTCAAGTGAAACTTCTAACGCACTTAGCCCAGATATCTTATCCTTCCTTAACTTACTCAGCACGTGCAGCACATCTGGCCTGTTTGATGAAGAAGGAGCTTCGCTCCGAAAACGTTATAGTTTTAGCTAAAGTTTACGAGTTTACTAGTTCAAACAGTAAAAAATAACTGAGACAAAGAGCAGCACAGTCCCTGACTTTCGAACCTGCGTTTCTTTTTATAAACCTTATTTAACCACTATACCGACTATACTATTTACGAACTGTACATAGCTTCCCAGGAACAGGTCAGGTGCCCTGTGTACCACTGCGCAGCTCTTCCAAACAGCTCACCTGGGTTAATTTCTGCCGCAGATGTTGCAGCTGTAGTAGACTTTGGTTTCTAACAAGAAAAAAGGAAACACAAAACAATTTCATTTATGGTGTTTCTAACCTTTAAAAGTTTTGTCTAACTTTGTCTAGCTTGCAACAGAAGAAAAGCAATTGCAGTTTCTATTTGGATCACACAAATCCAAAAGTTCAGAATAACTTTGAAAAAAAGAAGTCTTCGAACAGTTGTTTTAGTTAGTTTGTTAGTCACCACCTCTACTGCGTGAACCTCCAACCATTTTCTGGAATCGTACAGATATTTGAATGCAAATTCCAGAAATCTTCCCAATTTTTTCCTCTTTTTCCAGACTCAAAACTAGGTATTCGTTTTAGATAAAACTATTACAAGCTGTTTCCATTTCACTCAAAAGCCAATTTTTTAAAATATTCTATTGACCTACATTAACAGTTTGATGTTATAATTTTCGAGCAAATTTTCTCAAAAACAATGGAAAATTTGGGAGCTATTTCTGCTATGGCGTAAAGCCCAAATAAACCAGACTTTATCCAGATCTTTACTATATTTTATAGACTTTTTCCAGACTTTCAAAAATTTTTTTGGATTTCCGGACTTATTCCAGTTTTCCAGGTATAGTGTACACTTGCACCGCATTACCTGAATATGATGTGGTCTGAAAAGGAACTGTCTGTTAAGGTTTGATTTCTCTATCAGGTCGTTGTCAGTTATAGTTATCTGTTGGAACAATAAACAAAAAAATATAACTTTTTATTTATTAACTGTAACATTTACATCCATGGGAGAGCAATCGTCCATATGTCTTCTACATGGACACATTACTGGGATTACAACTCTTCTTGCAAAGAAGACAAAATTGCTTTGCAATGGTTAGCTAATAACGGGGGCATTTTTTCTTAAATTCAGGGGGAGATTTACCTGTATTCGATTGGTCGGTTGTTAGCTTAATAACAGCTCTATGCGTACGGTGAAAAATAGTGAACTGCATGTTGAGCTGTTGGTTGTCTCATTACAAAATCCTTACTTCTATAAACATTAGGTAGCAAGTTCAATTTGCTACACAATATATTGCACAGTATAATTATTGAAAGAGCAAGAAAGTTGGAACTGGTCAACTCACCAAACCATGTTCACCCGTCGCAACGCCTAACCCCGCCAGGTTCTTTAGCATTTCACAGCCGATAGCTCCACACCCGACCTTGAAGAATGACACAGCACGGGGATGAGAAAACCGACAGCCTGTTCACCAAAGTGAGTGGTTCATAGTGTCAATCTAGCTTGAGTGTGGAAAAGTTATTTGCGTGGCACTGTCATTTCATTGACCTGACTAAGGAGGGTCATTCATTTTTTTTCCTCCTTCTGTTTCCTCGTTTCCTCAATGAAAATCGTAACATAACACATTTGCTTGTCAGCCAGTTACAAAAAGAAAAAATTACATTTGACATAATTTGACCGTACCAACTTACCCAAAAATCTTAGCAAACTAAAATCCTAAACTTCAAACCAAGTACACACAACATTGTTACTGTACAGGGATGAGTACCGCAATAGTATCTGGCTTTCTCTGTGTCTACTGGCTGTGTTAGGTTTGCAATGTATTGTGGTAAAATTAAAAAGGAACTACCTTTTTCGGTACAGTCAGAGTGGCGTTGTTTCCCTACGCTGTCCTCAAATACATTATGGCAATAATCTTTTTGTCCTGTAACTTGTTTTAGGTTTAAAGTAAATGTTTTGACCAATCGCTAGGGCTTCCTACCACCCCAAATTCTCATTACAGTTTGATTTTCATCAATGTTATCACACTCAAACGAATAAGATTAGGTATCTGTTCGTTTCAGAGTGAACATCTGATACATAACACAATCAGAGTGACATACACACACAAACAAACACACACAAGTTTACACGTTCACATATATGTAGTGTACACAGTTAACGGCGAAGTTTCCTTCAATAGTAAGCTAAGCACACACACATCAGCGTACACGAAGTTAGATAAATTAAATAAAACAGGGCATGGTGGCGTCAGTTACTACAGTTACCAAAATGCTTTACAATATTTCGTTTTTTTAAAATTTGCATTCTCTAATGAGGATAATAGAACAATTTGAAGTAATCATCTTACAAAAGAAATAGGCAAAGCATTCTGGTAGTTATATATCATGACGTCATTATGCACAAGTTCTGTTGTTATGTGTATGAACTGTTTAATGTTTTTATCCGGTATTCATTATTGATAACAACATCTTTCTATATATATACACCAACGACACGTTCCCAGATATCAGCAGTTCTCACCATGAAAATTCTCAAAGCCGCCAGTCGTGAGCAGATCTCGTCACCGACGCATATCCTGAGGGCGTCATTACGGTCCTGTCTGCAGGCAGGAACAATCGATAGAAAGAAAGTGAGGTCATATACATGTACGGATTGGACTTCTATTTGTGTACATTAACAATCATATCTTAAAAGGAGCGATATCAAAGAGCATTCTTGGTTTGCATGTGACGTCATAGTTACCATGCTGGTGTACAGTAACAATAGAGTTACAAGTCCTTTCTCTTGTTGTCACCACCAACATGGCCACCACAGCTTTTTGTCTTTTGAGTCTCTGGGAATCGAGTGTAAACCAGCAATACAATTCACACTTGGGAAACAAGCATAAGCACAAGCATAAAGAACCTGAATAACAAAGGAAAAAGATAAAGGAACATCAAGTGACGACGAGATGAAACATTTTCAATCCATTGTTTCTTTGTCTTTTCCTCTGTTATTTAAATTCCGTATGCTGGTGCCAACCTCATCAGTGTGAACCAGACTTAGTTAGCAAACATTACTGAACTGAAGATACATGTGAAAATCATCTGAAACAAAACAAATGTATCTATGCTTGGACCGATCAGTTGTGCAATAGCAAACTAAAGAGCAACTCTAACTAAAATGTCAGAGTCTACAGGGTTTACTGAATCATAGTATAAGTACTTTTAAAGAAGGTCAATGGTTTATCAGTGATTCCTATTACTGTCATTCCGTTAACCTCGTTAAATAAAGTCGTTGCTTACTCACTTACTGGGTACCGTGACAACAGTTAAAGCCTGCGATCAGCAAATGCCATTGTAAATCGATGATTAGGTCTTAACCGGGTATTTCGGATTGCTCATGACCATCTTCATGCAGGTTAGGTCAAAAAGATGGGAACAAAAAGGATTGGTCTGGAAGATATGATAGATATCAAGACAGCACTCCCTTAATCCTTAGTTCGACAAGTCGAACACTAAACCACAATATATTAATAAAAGGCGAGTCTGTTCTTGTTCTAATTTCGCCCCAAGTAAATATAACTCGTTAAAAACAGTTTTGAGAATACAATTTCTTGATTTTCCTTGTCTTAGCGTGAATCAAAACCACAAAAAGACTATGTGCAAGGGTCCTGCAATCCGGTTTAACAACACTGCGCATCGCACAGCTCATCCGTACTGTTGGTATGTCGAGAAACTAAAACTGTTGATAAAATCCTCGTATGTATCGGAAGCTTTCGTTTTCTTTTGGCATTCCTCTTTTTTTTTCGTTCTCCTTTCTTTGTCGTCGTTCCCGTATGAACAAGATTATCTGGCGTTCCCTCAGTTTAACATTTTCTTCGAGTTCCCGAAATGTACGAAGAGTCAAGTAGTCGATGTACAGTTTACTTTACCTTGGTAAAAATGAGGAAGATGGAACATTTTCTTGTCTCTTAAGCACCTCCACGGCATCTAAATAAAGCTAACAGAAAAACCTGATCAGCTTCGTTTAGGTACATTTAGTCAATTCTGGAAAAGTGGAACAAAGTACATTGGTTTTTTAGAGCACAGCGTAAAAGTATTGTATTCTACTTTGGATGCATGTTTAGTTTAAAGCCCAGCCCTGTTATATGCGTGTTATAAAGATAAACTAAAAGTAGTTATTAAGCTTCATCAAAGCTATCCAGACAAAGAGACAACCCGTTTCCGTTGGTGACTGAGAAGAGGCTGGGCGTTAAAACTGGGAAAGGACCTGGGGCGAGGGACAGGGATGAGCGGTACCTACCCACTGCTTCACTGGAGAGAATTTCCCCGTTAGGGCGGTAATAGCCTCCTGTGCTGCAATCCCCCCCATCGCTGCCGCCAGAGGTGCAAAGCTCCCTCGACATGTGTAAGACAAGTTCCTGAGTAATCCTTGGTCAAGGTCTACCTGGGTTAGTAACGCAAGTTTACAGTCAACGGAAGTGGTGCGAGAACTATATTCAATGGATTTTGCTGTAGTTTTAAAGACTACGGCCACGCTTAAAGCAAAACTTCAAGACTTATTTGCGCATTTCGAAGGTTGCGATAAGTCGGCGTGACTCTTTTATTCCAAAGTCATTTAGTTCCTTCCAAACGCTCAGATTAGGAATCCGTGAAAAGCAAAGTAGTTGTTGCACAACTATTTTGAAATAATGGGTCCAAAAGATGACTAAACTACTTTAGTTACAGGAAAATCATTAATGAATTTGCTTTTGAGCTGTATATAGATTAGTGCTGACCTGTACGTTACACTTCTATTCGCATACCTTGCTCTCTGTTCTTTCATTCAAAGATGACGCAATAGCAACTAATTTTTCAGCATCTGCCGAATTTCTGTGGAGACAGCAGCAGAAAATAGAACACATTCATCGACTATATGTAGTATGCTGATGTAGCAGTGGTAGTGGCAGTAGGAGATGTGTGGTACATGTAGTAGTGGTAGTGGTAGTACTAATAGTAGTAGTAGTAGTAGTAGTAGTAGTAGTAGTAGTAGTAGTAGTGGTAGTAGTAGTAGTAGTAGTAATAGTAGTA
>JAOBYE010643073.1:0-11951 GCA_025403585.1 Parazoanthus swiftii
TTTTGGCATAGTTTAAAAAAATTTGATTTTTTTGACCCTGATCGCCTAAGTTGATAGTTACTGAAAATCGCTCTTAATTCAAACTGCAGAGAACGCGTATTGTTCATTTCACTGGACGCAGCAGTTTGGTGTTGTCAACAGAGTGAATGAACCCCAGCTAGAGGAGACTTACCCATAAACATATCGAGCTGCTGGAACTCCTTCCTGTGGGTGTAATGAGGATCCGGACGACAAAATGCGGATTCGCATAAAAATCAATTTTTTTTTATAAAATGCGGACTCGCATAAAAAATATGAATAATAAAAAAAGTTTTCCCTCTTAAAAAAAAAACAGGAAAGGGAGCGTTTTGATTTTTTTTTGAAAAACGTCTTAGACTTATCCGTGTTCATGACGGCCTTTTAGAGCATGCAATTCATATATGTATTTTTTTATTTGTAAATCGCGAATCGACCCTTAGATGATGTGCTCCAGCTGATAGTTTCCTTTGCAGCGGTTTCTAGTGTCATGAAACTACAATCCCAGAACACGAACACAAATAAAACGGTTTTTGAGTCATGTGAGATTTTGTGTTATTGACATTGATCTAGATATACTGGACAGCTATTTTAATTTTTTTTGAAAAGCAATTCGTTTGACTGTATGGACGTACCTCGAGATATAAAATAAAAAGAAATGGCAAATGTCCTTGATCGCTTTATATTACCAAAATGGACCATTAAAAAGTCACTGTGAATGATTATGGCGCTACAACACGCATCTCAAGTACCCAAGTCAAAAAGCCGCTAATGCCCTGCGTTGCAAAACAATGCTTTGTCCAAAAACGAAGAACAAGCTACTCACCCGGAAAGTTCGTGTTCCAAATAAGAGAATATTTATTTTTTGAAAATAATTTGCAAATACCTTTCTCTTGATTTTAAAACTGCGAGCCGAAGTGTTAGTTCTATTTTCATTGCATACTATATGTTTAAATAACTTCTTGATAAATGACAGTACAGTAGTATTTTAGCTTTTCTTGTAAAATGACGTCAAATTTTTCGCTCTTCTGAGCTTGTCTAACAAACTGTGAACATTGGAGCATTTATCTCGGTTGTATTCTGTATGAAACTTCAACGCTAATGAAGAGTGACGGGAGTTCGATATCATCTCCAATTAGTTACTATATTAACACAACATGAGCTGTTTTATGGGTCTTCCCGAATAGCGAAACAGTGAAACAGACATTAAGACTTCGCTGATAGATTTATATCTATTGATTTAATTTACAAATTTACCCTTCTTTTCCTAAAATATACAAGCGAACACTTATGAAATTAAGTTGTGCTTTAGTGAGAACGATACGGATGATCAAATTGGCTTTTCTCAAGCTCGCGCTATTTCGAAATTGGAGAATGGAAGAAAAATTTGAGCTAGGGGAGTAGGGGTTGGGGGTCATAGAACATTTCGACAATCCGTGACCGGAAAACGTTGAATAGATGCATTCCTTTTTAATTCCAGGCAGAGATGATAATGTACACTATGCTTCTGGATGTCAGAATAAATGCTGGCTTGGGCATGCCACCTGTCCCGTTCTACACGAACGTGCCTGAGTCAGCTAACGCTGTCATCAAGAGAGCCGTGAAGCACAAGGAAACAGAAATTTCAGAATTCTGCAAACTAATTCTAGGCGGTTGTTGCAACAAAGGGAAGACGTAAGGGCTGCCCTAGTTAACAGGGGGCCATGTAAGTTAGATGGTAGGTATGCAGATTTGCAAGTGACGCATGATAAGTGGTTCTCCATGTCTGATAAGCAGCGGGAAAACCCCACAAGGAAATTAGACAAAAAAAAAAAAGTTTAGCAGTGATCAGGTTGTTGGGGGGGAAACTCCCGATTCTTCAACCGATTGCACTGCATTAAGATTTAAGTATCACGGCGGAGGAGGCGGATTGCTTCAATACCATTAGAGATGATTAAAGCCTGTTTTAAAAAAGCGTCTGCTTTACTCAACAAAGCCAATTCTATAATGGCACTTGCGCTTTGTGCTTTCTAGTGGAGAGTCTAACAAAGAGAAGACCCCATTTTGTGAAGGCCGAGAGAACGGGAAAAATCTCTTGCAACAATTGTCCTGGCTGGGCGTTTTCCAAGCTGTGCGCCCATGCTGTTGCTGTCAGAGAGAGACTTGATATGCTTGATTCTTACCTTCAATGGGTAAATCGAATCTCAAAAGGTGTAAACCTCACTACACTTGTTACCATCGACTCGACCAAAAGCGTGGGAAGGAAGGGCAACAGATCTTCCACAGCTCGAAGAAAGGGTGGGTGCAGTAATAACGCTCAGTCAGAACCTGTTGTTATCAACTGCTGCTTTGGGGCATCACAACAACAGCCGCCGCTGTAAACCATGCAACAACAACCGCCACTGGAACCCATGCAACAACAGCCGCCACTGCAACCAATGCAACAACAGTCGCCACCTCAGCGCTGTTAAGGCATGGTTCGGCAACGGAATAAGCATGAAAACTCTTTAAAAATTCAGAAAATATTAACGGTGTAGTCAATTAAGTTAAAATTTGGCATGGTTGCTTATCTGAACAAGTGCAACATTACCAGCATTTTCATCATCATGGTAACGCTCACGTGACTTGTATAATGAGGTTCAAAGGTGCTAAAAACACGATTTGTTTACGGACATTGAGTGAGCGGGCAATGTCATTTGAAATCTATCTCCGGTGTGTAACGTCACAGTTGAAAAATGGAGCAATGCCATACTAATTGGAAAATCGAGACAACATAGGTTTCTGTGCATGGACCAACATAATCTGAAGAATCGATAAATCACGCTATTGTTGTATTTATTTGTCATTTTATTCGTTATTTACAAGCAAATTTGAGGTTTTCCAATTAGAAATACATAATTCGTCATTAAATCATCCTCAAAGTTTGCAAAAATTGCTTTACTCTTGAGTGCAAACGCTCACACACAAGCGTTTCGTCTTCAAAGATTGACGGGAATATTTGACCGCCATTTTGAGATTCTTGATGCAGGATCTCATAAAAATGAGCAGCGGTTGACTTGCAGAACACAGTTTCTATGGACATAAGGCAAACCTGCAAAAGAAAATGGCGGATGAAAAACATCTTCGTTGTGGTTTAATACATATTGGGACAAATCTTTTTAATGCTATTTCAAAATAAAAGCTTCTGCACAGTTACAGTTTCGAGGAAGTCAATTTTTTATCATAAATCAACTATGAGCTATCTTCTTGTTACATTTGAGCTACAAAACGTGGATGAATACGTGGGTTTACATCCTGTATAAAATGCCATGTACGGAAGTGAAAGGGCCCGAGTAGTTGCCATTCAATTTGCAAGAGAAGCTGACAGCTCAGTGAAAGGGAAAGTAACGAAGTGACAAGGAGTATCGAGCTCGCTTGAAACAAGAGCTGTACAAACAGTACACGAATGAATTTGCCAAAATTACCCAGGGAAATTTCAACATGGACTTCACAAGATTCCACAAGAAACTTCCAAAGCTGAGGGTGAAATTCAGGAAGTGGAATTTCAGGAAAAAAGACGAAAAACTTAAGTTTATCGAAGTATTTTCTCGGGATAGTTGGAGGCAATTTTCATTAGCTCGCAAGAAAGAGCACAGTTTTGCAAACTGCAGAGCCTGTGCAGTTAGGCATAGCAAAGAACAAGCATATTTCAGTTCAAATCAAATGTGTTAAAGGGGAAAGCAAAATCAAACCCAGTATTTACTGCCCATAAAGAAGGTGAGAAACTGAGGAATTCAATACCTGTAGCCAAACCATTGCAAAGAGATATCCAGAACACTGCCAAGTCAATTTATGACAAAGTGGCACCAGCCTTTGAGCAGACTTTTGACACCAGTTTTGCTGAAGCTTATCAAAAATTCCTGAGCTCAACTTGCAGCATAAAGACAAAGATGAAAGAAGAAAAGACAGAAGAAACCTTTATAGAAAACCAAAAGAAAATGTTGAAAAACAAATGGAAGATACTGCTTTTCTTAAGTAATTGAATACACAGTGCAAACCCTCTAAAAAAGTTCAACAAATATAAGTAGACAAATTTAATGCAAGGATTGCTCTGTTTAGGACCTCCCGTAACCACTAACCTGCCCCACACTGCCCCAACATCAAATACTTTGTTAATACGTTATTGCTTAATGGTTGAGAAAGAAATTAAAGCTGGGGGGCACTTATACATATGGATTTTAGTAAATAGTACCATGTCGATTGTTATATTTGGGTTTAAAGGGTTAAAGAATAATTATTTGTATATGTACCCTATATGCTAAAATCCAGTTGCTCAAATAGTCACCCATCAAACGATTGCTGTTTCTAATCAGTTCCTTACTACTGCCTTTCTTATTGATAATTTAACGAGAAGATAGATGTTAATAATGTCTTTGCCTGAAAGGGTTTAAAAAAAGCAAAAACATGGTTTAAAAAATACAAGGTAAAAAGCAATAATTTCATATACATTGTAACTATTAATTATATTATTTATACTTACATTTATAAATAACGTTTTTTTCCCAGATTGTATGGAGTAATGAGCCAGACGCAAAAATCAAAAAGAAAGACCACACAGGAAACCTGCAGTCCATGACTTGGGATAAAGAGGCTCTAAACAAAGAGGTGGAGGGTTATAAAAATAACGAGTTTAGTTGGAGAGAATTGGCAAAATGCTACAATGTGTGCAACAGGTCTGGTGAACGTACAGAGAATGGTGGCCAGATAGTCAAAGAATGGCTCATATCCCAGAAAGTTGATGTAACTCGCTTTACAAAAAAAAGCAGTGCGAAGGAAAAAGCGCAAAGGTCCTGGAGGAGAAATTTCGATCCCCACAGAAGCTTCCTCAGAGGTCCTGAAGCAAAAACTCTCAGAGAAACTTAGGTCTGGGGAATACACTATTGGTGAAACGATTGTGCCCAAAAAGGTAAATATTAATAATGTGTGATACTGGTTGGTTTTCAAAATATATGGGATTTAACATTTCTAAAATTTCTAAAAGTTCTACTTTCCTTTAGGAAACATTATTTGCAACAACGTCTTCAAAAGCTAGTGTACAAATCAAATTCTGGACGAGGGAAGGGGTCACATACCAGTGTATGTTTTGGAAGAGTGCTCAACAACAGACTCTAAAACCAATTAAGTATAATTATTTAAATAATTATACAAATTGCACAAAATACAGGTAAATACAATATATGGCAACATATATACATGGCAATTCTCAAAAAGCTAAACTTGAAACAGTTGATAATATTAGCAGTATAATAATTTACTTTTTTCATAAATTTTCAGTATAAGAAGCTTGTCCTGACAAAAGACCTCCAGATTAAGACCACTGAATTTACAGTAGAGGGGAGAAAAGCACCATTGGAGCTGATCAGAAAAAAGACTCTTGAAAAACACAAACCATACAGGAGAAACAATCCAAACAGGTATTATGCTGACATTACACAAAATGATTTGAAGGAGAGACTTGGGGAGCTATCAGAAGATCAAACCATTGAAGAATTGATGAGGCAAACTGACTTCCCTTGAGAGAACCGGGCACTTCCTCACTTGGCTTGACAACTCAGTTGTTGCAAATCATGGGCACCTGGTGTGTCTTGTCACATGTCTGTATGATCCTGCCGTGTTCTATACATCTCAGGAATTTCAAGTGAAAACTGGGCAAACAATACTCAAAGAGAAATTGAAAAACCAGAACTTCAATTTATTGCTAGATGTGGCAGTTCAGATGAGGAACAGTTAACTTATGCAAAAACACGCCTTCAGTGCATCCAAGGACCGAAAAGCCCTGTTTCAGTAAACGGCCTTATGTACACTAATGTACTTCGGTTAAATCACGGAGACAGCCCTCAAAGGGCACACGAGACTGGGCAACAGAAAGGTGGACACTATTTTTGTTCAACTTGTGGTGCCCACTGTGACAGGACCTACGAACTGGACCATGTACTTAATTGTAAACAACATTCACTCGAAGACAAACAGAAGACAGTCTTGAAAGGAGTGGTTGCAAGGAGAAACTCAGTATTCCTGAAGGCCAAACCCCTCAGTGACCTGACAAGATCAGAACTGGAGCAAGAGCTGGCTTCACGTGGAGTCTATGAAAATGGCAACAAGCAGTATCTTCAAAGCCTCCTTGATAAGACCATGTGTGGACAGAAACAGGTCCCAGCTTTACTTTTCAACACTCCACAGGCCAACCTGAAAGACCTTTGCCTGGACAAATATGAAATTCTACCTACTGAACAACGCCATGATGTTGGCCACCATATTGAGAACTTTTTTCCAGAGTTCCCCAGACACCTGCCTCCTGCAGAAAAAAGGTCTTAGAAGACTCAATAAACCTGTGTCTTGGCAGCAAAGACAACAAGAGAACAGCCGACTACAGAAGTACCTTGGTGAAGGTAGCTGGGGTTGCTCAGCAGTCTGGTGTACTGTCTGATAAATCACTTACAGCTATTCAGACACTGGTTGAAAAGCAAAGAATTCTGTATTCGTCCGATGAACAGCGCTCTCCAGCCCTTTTCCTCCGTTACTACAATCAGTCATGGTACCACTCGATGATCCTAAAAGAATGCATCAAAAAAACCTAAGAAGCTGACTATGAGGAAGATGTTTGGTGTTTACTTCCATAACCTCAGCGCTCATGGAGGCATCATGTTACGACTGATTTCTGGCCAAGCTTCAAATGCTGAACAACTGGAAAGAATCTTCACCCATATCTCAAGAAAATCACTAATCGCACAAGCAATTATCACTCAGGTCAGATTATCCCAAATCTGTTCATTCGTTTGCAGGCTGAAGATGAGATGGGAGTACAAGACGATGATGCGGGTCGTCAACAATCCAACATCAGCAACCTTGCTCAATGTCACAGACCACCCACCAACACTCGCATCCCCTTGGATTTCGTGAGAAAGCACAGTAGAGAATGGTAAGCCCATCTACAGCAGATTAGTGATTTTCTTGTAGAAGGAGGTGTTTGGTGGAGCAGAGACGAAGAAGCCATAGAATTTCATGGTGTCAATAACCACCCAACCCCCCTGGAGACTGGCCCACGTCTACATCATTTCAGGTTAAGTTTTTTCCCTGCTGAAGTTGCCTTCCTAAAGCAGTGTTGGGAGAAATGCCTTAAGGACAACATCATCCTACCCATCCACATCCTAAGAATCGACCAACCAGATGGCACCACCAAGGTCACTCGCACCACTTACCTGGGTGATGTCCCAAGCATCACTACAAGTCCTACACATAACAGATACATCACTGTGCCACATTGCAGTGCACACACACCGCAAGGCCTTGAAACAGATAACACAACAACTCCAGAAGACTTAAACAATGATGAAGAGTCTGATGACGAAGATGAGGTGTTAGACATTATTCCTGATAAAGAACAAACCATTGACCTGCAGGAAACCCATGTCAACACACACAGTGAACAGCAAACAAGTAATCCACCTCTCACCGAGACCCCTGATAACATGGTACAAGGTCAAACCACACAGTTACCAAATCAGCCAATATCACAGACCCCAAGCCCTGATACAGCCACACAGTTACCCAATCAGCCAATATCACAGACCCCAAGCCCTGATACAGCCACACAGTTACCCAATCAGCCAACAGGCGCTGATGCAACAACATTATTCCAACACCCTCCAACTAAGCATAACTACTACACCCTACAGACTCGCCTTGGAAAGGCTGTGGAAGTTGTACTGGGCAAAACACCTGAAGTTAAAAAAACTTGATCTCCAACGTCATAAGCTCAAACTAATGCAAAAAGGACTGAACAAAGCAACTTCCAAACAAGCAGAGGAAAACTACAAGGATGCCCTTGCAGCTATTCAGGTACAAGTTCTGGCACAGAAAACAAGGTCAGAAAAAGAAATTGCAGAATGGGAAAAAGAATATTATATTGACAATAGCTTTTCCTTACCTTCATATGAAACAATGAAAACCAATGGGGTTGCTTCCATCCTTTTGAAAAAAAAATCAAATATGCACAAGTATTACTGAAGGAGTGGAAAATTACACTTTAAACACATATTGCAAATTTGTAAACAGTTTAAAGTTTTACTATAAATATGTACTAAAGAGTAAAGTACTGGAACAATTTCTTTCCAAATTCAAGTTTGTGATAACATTGAATGTTTTTAGTGTGCAACTTTAAAAATTCCCCTGGTGTTGGGAATGTTTTTTTTTAGTATTTCATAATTTTTCAGTGGATCGATGAATCTCAAAATATTTGTTCTGAAATTCATTTACTCAAATTTAAATGGTTGCTTTTAAAACTGACTATTATTAATAGATCGACAACATATAATTTCATCATATTTAAGAGCGAGTCTCCCTAAAAACCGACCAGTCACTTTCGCTTCAAAAATTCAAAACCAAAGGTCAAAAGGTGGCCCTCCTTGGGTTTCGTAAAAATAAATTGCATAGTTACAGAACACAAATACGCTCGCTAGTAACAACCGTTGAAATGACCGAGCGGAGACTGCACGCAAGCTACATTTTATCAAAAAAAATTGATTTTTATGCGAGTCCGGTTTTTATAAAAAAAAATTGCTTTTTATGCGAATCCGCATTTTCGTGTGAGTCCGCATTTTATCGGTCAGCGTCCGAATTTTGTCAGTCAGCATTTTGTCGTCCGGATCAGCATTAAACCGACAACCCCTTTCTGTAAAGGCAGTGCATGTCAACTTGGCAAACAGATGGAGTGTTCTTGCCAGCCGTATTGTCACCAAATACTTGGAATGCTTTAAGGCACTCAGGGAAAAAAAGAGGATGAAACACTTATTCTTAAAATAGAAAACAATGAATGTGTATTCAAGAAAAGACAGTTGTTTTTTATTATTAGCAGGAAGATCTGAGAGTATACTCTGCCCCCTAGGCTTCCCTCCCGGAAAATGTTCTGAATCTCAAGTTAATTTTCCTGCATTATGAATAGAAGATCATTCTAGGTCAACAGACTAAGCAAGATAGTGAAGAGAAGGGTTTTTAGATCCACACTGGTCAAAACTGACTGGACAAGGAGCAATTTACTTTTGAGTTTTATTTTCAAAATAATCAGCATATTCTATTTCAAGTAGTGGAATTCTAGTTGCCAAGAGGTTGACAATGACGCGGTTACAGCAGAAGGCGCTTAGGGTCGGACGGTGCATCAACTGACCGAAATCGCATTGGCCGAAAACCTGTCCCTGAAACACTTAAAAATCGGGACTGTAGTACTAGCTGCGGGATCATTCAGTGATCTAGAATGTAGAAGTGAAATTTTGTTGCACCAGTTCTTCCAGCAATTTTTGAGTAGTGTTGGTGCAACCACTGCCTGGGTGCAGCTCTTTGGCAATTCTACTGAAGAGCTAATTGAGTGTGATGAAGAAGATCTGAAAAAAGGCCGAACAAATTCGCAGCTAACTTTCCCGTTACTCAGTTCCAGCCATATAGTGAAAACAAGATAAAGGCAGTAAGTCAGATGCAGCAAATAGTCGCTAGAATGAAAACAGAACTTTCCTTCTAATGGATGACTATCAGTTAGTCTTGACAGAATTGGAAACCTCGTAAATAAAAGGGGAATCAGTCGAACACGAGCTCTTGAACTTGTACCGTGAGCATGAGAAAGCACAGATAACAGCAATCGACCTTAGAGCTGAACTTAAATGCCAGTCCGGCGACGTATCTGAGCGACTGTCAGTATTAGCAGCAAAGATAATAGAAAAGGAAGACGAGATTTTCAATAAAAATGAGCAAACTAAAAGTTTGTGCTATCAAATTCCTTCCTTCCTTCCTTCCTTCCAATTAATTTCCTTGAGTTTGTTAATAGGCTGTATTTCTATTAAGACGTGGCCTTTGGAAGCCGAGTGCTGAAGCTGGAGAGCCGCGAAAAGATATCCATGCCTAATGTGGTCAGAACGGTGACGAGATCTATCATGGTCCATCAGTATCAGAGCTATTGTGAAGACGAAGGTTTCCGTCCTCTAAGACGGTCTACCATGTTTAAGATTTTAAATGTACGAGAGGCGTCACAGCGAAGGTAAACCGCACACATAACAGCTAGTCACTTGGTAAGGGTGGGTGAACAAGAAATTCGACAAACAACAATCACGTAATTATATGATACACTGTTCACTCAGGATATACTATTGGGAAGGCATTATATAGCATTATACCAACTAAGAGGAAGCAACAATATATTTAATAAAATGATCTTATTTTCAATAACTGTATTTCCTTATCTCAAGTCTCTGACGGAGGGAGAGAGTGTTATGTTTGCAAACGTTTACATACCCTAAACCTGTTAACGGCATAAAACACAAACTTTCAGGTCCCTTTCATTTAAAGAAATGGTCCACGCTTATCCCTCCTTCACTGTCCTTATCCCTCCTTCACTGTCCTTATCCCTCCTTTACTGTCTATGTGAGCCTATCGAGTTATGGATGCACTTGTGAAGTTGTGAGAGCACGTCGCCTTCAACTAATATTTCGTTTTCCATTTGAAAGCTTCATTTTTTTCCAAAGCACTATTTTTGTTCACTTTTGTGTTTACTTTCGTACGACTTAATAGACGCACGGGCGTGCGTCTATCGATCGCGAGGCATACAGTAGATGCACACTCGCGCCATACAAAAAGCGCGCGAAAAATTGCCAGCTATGTTCTAGGATTTTTCAAAAAATGTAATTTATCACCGATTTTTGCACTAAAAGTACGTAAAGCCCTTTTTTCTATTTTAACACCTTTTAAACCTCTTAACCCTAGAAAGCTTTGGAGAGAAGAGGAGGAGGGGGCTGATGACGTCATCGTGGAAAGTAGTAAGACTTGTCAAACTTCTGAAATTCGTCATTATTTGTTTAAAACGATTGTAAGCTTGCCATTTTTGTCGTACTTCCTTAATCATATTGCCAAATTAATCGGAGTTTCGGAAATCGGAATCAGCCATTTTGATTTTAGCAGTTGATACCACGGCAACAGTGGCTAACTAATTGACCAATGTGCGGAAGCGTGTGCTAGCAGCAATTCCCAACCGTTTGGAAAGTCATTAGGGTGGAGGTAAGTACACTGACCACCCCTCCCCAAGAATCGATGTTTGGCAAAATACACCAAGCTTTCTAGGGCTAAGGTAATTTTCTGACGTCTTCTGAAAATCTAAGATGGCGGCAGCCATGACATTCAAGTGAAGAGTTTGTGGCCTCATACATCTACTACCTACCAAAATATCCGTTATTGACTGTAATAATCGGACGGGGGCCAGGTATAGGGTTTTAACTTGTTCGTTGGTCTCTCCAGGTCACTTCAGGGTTTAGATAATATCGCTGCTGATGGCGCGGAGGGTTTCCACACAATGAATAGAATCGTGGATGATCTCCGCGAGAAAGGCAATGGTGTGAGGCTGTTAAACGACGCCTAAATGAAGGGAAGCGGTATTTAAAAACCGATTACCGAGTGCACTGCAGAGAGGAAAACTCACCTTGTGGGGACCACTGCCGGCCATTTGCTCTAAGTGATCCGGTGGACAAAGATTTTGCAGAGAAATGCGACCATGAGCACCGTTTAGGCTGTGATAAGTGCGAAGACCTGAAGAACATTCTGGTTGAAATCAAGCAACAGATTGAAGAACCCACTGCTTCTACTTACAACAAGGAATACCAAGATGATCTCTTGTACGACTTTCAGCATGCCAAAAGTGATATTCTGCAGTGGAAGGCCCATGTTTAGTGATCCATAAATCAAGACGTGGCAAAGTCTGATGCTATTAAGGATCTTGATGAGAATTCTATCCTGGTTATCGTGGACTGGGCGTTGAAATTTTTGCAGATGAAGTATAGAAAGAAGCAGTCAGACTGGTTCGGCAAAAGAGGAATCAGTTGGCATGTGTCGACGGTAGTAACTAAGCAACCGGCATCTGGCAACATTCAAGTGCAAACATACGC
>JAOBYE010643184.1:0-11951 GCA_025403585.1 Parazoanthus swiftii
TTAATACGTCATAAATAGAGTTTCAGTTAAAAATTCTTAAAGTCAATTGAGACAGAGGGCACAGCCCTTACAGCTTTTCATGCTCTCAAGGTCTTTTCCTCCTGATGTACAAGAAGAAGCACCGACGTTTTTGAGTCATTTTCACATAGCGTCTTAGTTTGGGCTAGAGCTTCGTTCAGTGCAACTAATTAAAAATAATTGCATACAGGGGCATGTATGAACAAAAAAGATTAATATAAAAATTACAGAAAATTGTGACTCAAGCCACATTTTGGAAATTATAAGTATGACTGAAATAACACTGTGGAGCAACTTAAGATAAATAATGCTCAATTAAAATTTTGAAGTTAAAGTTAAGTGTATTTATTTAAAAGCAACTGCAACCTTAACTTTTAATTAAACATTTCAACCTGACTCACGACAGCTGAGGAAAACAATAGATATGCTTAATAACATAACGTATTTACGTTAGATACTCAACTATTCATAAAAACACATTGGCCGAAGGAGTTTCCAAGATGCGCATTGGGGTAATACTAATCCTTCTTTTTGAGAAATTTCTCACGGCGAAGTCAGAGACAGGTAATGGAATTCTGAAAATATTTGTTTAAAACTATCTGTTTAGTGTTTTTGTTTGGTAGGTCTTTTTTGTAACAATTAGGTAAGCTTACGGATTAATTCCCTAAAATTCGGGTTGTTCGAGTTTTAGCAAGTCATTTTCTGTTGTTTAATAATAACGTTCCCTAAGTTAAAGGAAGCTTTTGTTGTTTGTTCTTCTTTAAAGTCTTTATTTTCGTTATATAAGTTTAAATAAAGGGTTCTTGACATTTGGTTGCCTACTCAGTAGATAAGAAAGTGGCCAGTTAACCCTCGGACGACCAAGCTGTTTTGACTAACATTTAAGCCGCGGGGGAAGGGGGAGGGGGTTCAATCGGATCCCCCTTTCCCGTGATTATCCAAATGGTTGCACGTAAAAGATTGAGCTTTGGTATGTAAGCAGCTTGGGTTAGCCAACTATTTTCCATTTCAATTAAGAACTGTTCTAAGACATGTCTGCTATCTTGACCGCCATCTTGGAAATTTCGAAAATTTTATTTTGGTTTGCAGCAAATTTGTTCGAACTTAGCAGAAAACATGTATCAACAGCCAAAAATTGGAAAATAACGAAGAACAAAATGGAATAGAACAAATTAAAACAAATTTTGTAATAAAAATCCCACCTTCTGAATTAAACTTTAATTTGCATAATTAATTTTCCGTAAGTTACAAGTGATGATGTCATCTAACTAACGTCGAAATGTGTGGTCATGATCGGATTACAGGTCACTGAAATTTTGATTTCGTTTGCTTCAAAGTTACAGATTTTTGTTTGGACAACCCTTGGGGGGATTGGTTCATTTGACCCCCCTCCCCTGTGAACGTTTGAGGGACAAAACAATGTCAACGTACATAAAAAAACCCAATCATGCTCTCACTGTTTTCCAAATAAGTTAATGACAAATTCCCTATCCACATAATTCTTTCAACGGTGTGGAAATAGGAAACAAAACGGAGTTAAGTTACGATATTGATTTTGTTGAATAAGTTTGAAGGGCCCCAATATTCACGCTGCTTAATGGATGATTGTCTTTGAACCAACGTTTGCACAAGGGCACAAGTTGCACGATTCCTTAAATTCGTCAATTAATTTCTTCCATTAAGCTTTCAAATTTTTATGGGAAGTTTCAAACGCTTTTGCCATTTTTCCCCACATAAATTTTCAAATTCATGACAACAATTTTAGAGTCAGCGTTCACTACAAACATACAGAATCCTGCAACTATTTGTTACTTTCGACTTCGCAACCGTGTCACTTAAAAGCCCAATTCCATTTCTCAGACTAAGCAGATTTGTATTGCAGTAACAACATCTGATTTTACTTAATAGTAAAACGAAGGACCCAATTTTGAACTTGGGACTTTAGCTCCTAACGGAATCAATTAACAATTCTCATAATTTAGCGTACCAGACGTATCATTTGATACACCTTCCCTCGTTCGCTTATTAAGGTTCCACAAAGGCAGATATTTTCGGAACGTTTATTCATTTCCTTTTGAAAAAAGGCTGCGTGCTCTCGAATTTCACGCAATCTGAGTCAACTGGATTCTATGTTTCCTTCTGAAGTTCCATCTCAAAAACTAGTCAACGCTTCCAGAGAACTTACACTCCAAAAGAAAGAAGGAATATAATTGTTTACAAAATCGTTCACTAAAACGTGTTGCAAATTTAAAATCATAATTTTAATCGACAACTGGCAATTTTTACCGAATACCTCAAGAACTCCAAATTAATCGCCAGTTGAATAGATTTTGAGATGAGACTTCTGGTAGCCGGCCAAAATAATAATTATATATGCGTTTTAGCAAAAAAGAAATGTATTTGCTGGGGTCTGTTTGTTTACTGTTCAGTGCTGGTTACTCTGTATTTGAAAACGTCGTGAACAAAACAGAAAAAGATCATTAAGTAATGTCGTTACCTTTCTTCAGTATCTTCTTAATTGGAAGTAACACCAAAAATAATAAAGACGTATGTTATTTCCACCTAGCTTTCTTTTCCGGGTTTTCAAAACTGAGCAAATCTAAGTCCGGTTGCAACATACCTTATTTGGAACTGTGATATTTCGTTCTTGATCAGAAGTTAACTTCCGATTAACAATGTCACTGTCACACACAGTCGTAATGCGAATAACACTTTAGTTTGGCGCCAGAACTTTAATAAGTTTACCAGTTTCGGGAAAAAAGAGAAACAGAGTTTGTGCTTGTGGACGTTTTGTGACAGTGTCTTGTTTAGTCTTTAGAAAAATCTACTGCCAATACTTTGGTTTGTTTTTGTCAATCTGCTTCGAGTAGAACTCACTGCTATTAAAAGAAAGGAAACTATTGACGGTGGAAAAATCCTCCATTTCTTTTGCTTCTGAGAGGTGAGTTGTCAATTTCATGGTGATTGCAATTGGTTCATTCAGGTATCCGATTACAAACTCAGGCCCGTAGGCAGGGGGAGTGCGCGGGGTGCCTACGCACCCCCCCCCCCCACAGACCCAAAAGGTCCGCATTTGGAGGTTTAAGAAGACGATGAAGAAGACGGAATAGGCTTATCATAACTGAGTTGGTGGTGCTACCGTGATTCGAAACGACTGAAAAAAAGAAAACTGCCCTAAGTGTGTCTGTCGTGAAAAAAAGAAAACTGCCCTAAGTGTGTCTGTCGTGTTTGTCCCATAAATTTGGCTTGTAAGAATCCAAGTTTACAAAATTTGCACCCCCCCCGACAAAAATCATGCCTACGGGCCTGAAGCTTGTAGTCGGATAGTATCCGATAACAAGCTCGGCGTAATCGGACAGTTGACAAACATATTTATAATTGAGATATAAATAGACCAACCAGAATTGAGTAAACTGTAACTTTTATGATAGGTAACGAAACTCAGCGTTTAGTCAATCTGTTCCAAATTTTTATTTCACCTAACGCTTAAATGTTTATGGGAGGGGGGTCTACGGACCAAACTAAATTCTGAAGCTTTACAGAAATTAAGATGAAACTTGCAGTACCTGTAGTCCAATTAATAACACATCTTCTGACCTAAACTGGATGACGTCACCACTTATAATATATGTGAAATTAATTACGCAAATTGAAGTTTGAGTCAAGGTATGGGAAAGTTAATATTTTGCTATCTGAGCATGTTTCTATTAAAATCAAGGAAATAGTCATTTGACACGTTGTCATATGACTATTGCCATAGCAACAGTTCTTAATTAAAACATTATTGTCATTATGGAAAGTAATTATCATTGTTAAATTTGCTTACATGCCAAATGGGCAGCATTTATCTGTAACAATTTCGAAAATATTGTTTGGGGTGGGGGGTCAAATTGCCCCATCCCCCTTCAACGTTGGTGTTTCTCAAAAAGGCCCAAGCGTTTATAGGTTTAAGATATAGGAGGCTATTCTGGCATTCTGCTGAGAAAGACGTCGCCTTCGCATCATTGTTTTTGACAGTCACTAAGCTTGTAGCAGCTGGTTGTACTTCACAGTATTAAAGAATAGCGAATGATCTAATTTCCATTTTAATGAAATTTGTCTTCAATGTCGCACTAGTTGATTTTGCGCTATATTGTCTTTTAATAATTCAACGTACTTGATATCGCTTAACAGCGAAGCGTTGAATATTCGGAAACCAGGACATTGCTTTTTTCTGACAATTATCAAATAGAGAAGCGAAGAAAATATCACATTTACTTAATATTAATATATGCTACAGTAAATACTTTCTACACGAGGGAAAAAATCCAACCTACTCCTTGAGTTTTATATTATCAAGCACAAAGTCGACTATACAATAAGTTGATAATCAGTTTTATATATAGCAGGGTTCTAGGAAAATGTTGACCGTGGCTTAGAGGCACAGTACATTCATTGGTAATTGCAATTCCTAACAGCTAAGGCCGCCCGATCACTTCACTAAAAATGTGATGTTCTCACTGATTCAATAATCCCGGGTAGCACAAGCCAAAAACCAGCAAGAAAAGCTTCTTGATCGAGGAGAAGAACTAACACTTGCAGATGAAGTTAGATTCGGGCAGCAGTACAAGCTGTCACGGAAGCAAGTACGATTTGTATGAGATGAAGACAGTACTGTTTCACTCCAACACACGTTAACAAACCCTCGGACTGGGATCTACCTGTTCTTACTGCAAGAAATCCAAAATTTGTTTCTCGCTATTAGTTTTACCGTCGTAAATCACTATATTTTTGAGTGGAATAAGCGGCTACAATCCATAAGAAGGTCCCAGTGAATCCTAACAAGATCAGTTCAGGCAGTCGCTGTATTCCATTTGAAAGCTGACCGGAAATCCGGACCCAACAATTAGAAAGTACTCTGATGTTAATTCAGCCGAATGTTAACACCTTCTCTCTTTCAGTTGAATCGTGTCAAGCTATAGGAGTAGCAAACAGCAGTGTTATCCCTGACAGCAGTTTTTCCGCCTCGTCATCATATAACGGAGCTTACCTACCTAACTTTGCTAGACTCAAAAGCAAACATGCTGGCTGGAGCCCGACAGCAAAGGATCGTGACTCAAGAAACTCCTTTCTTCAAATTGACCTGGGAGCAGTCCATTCAATCTGTGCCTTAGCCACTCAAGGAGAGAACTGGCGTAGGTTCAACGAATGGACAAAAAGCTATAAACTGCAGCTTTCTTTGAATGGAAGCACATGGAATTATTATAAAGAAAACAATAGCGAAAAGGTATTGTACAATAAAAACCTGCGTATAAGAACCTGGATTTGAAGCACCTGTTAGGCTAAAAATTTCAATTTAAGCCCCATCCACATAAGAACCAATTTAGGATAAAACTTTAAGTTAAGTTGTTATCAGAGGAGTTGCCATATAAATGTGCCTGAGGTGCATCGTTTGACACAAAATGGCTCCCACCCCTCCCCCACCGGGGGCATAAAATACAAAAATCTATGGCATTCTTGGTAATCTTTGGCAAAACATGTTGCCCAGAGTCTTGACAAAAGTCAAATCCCAACCCCTGCCTGTCCCACCCTCCCCCGGGTAACCACATCGATAAGTGTGTTACTGCTTGACATAAACAAATAGGGCAGAAACAGTGAAAGCACTTTTCGGATGTTTTAGCGGACACTTTAACACTGGGTCAAAAATCACACTGCATTCTTACGAGTTGGCGCAACAGCTAAGTTTGAATCGAAAGTTCAGTCCATTTGGGGAATTAGAGCGGCGGATTGGACGAACAGAAATAGGTTTTATTTATTAGATTAATCGGGAAGAACTACAGGTGAGTAGTTCACTTTATTTACGGAAAGGACCGTCATATATTGGAAGAATTGATATACTTGAAACCGACTCGCTATTACTGACCTTTATCATTGTGTTACTAACCAGTATTCATTCGATTTCTTGAAAGCTATTTTATCTTAGCGCTTGTCACAATTTTTTCCTCATTTTTTTAGGTTTAAGTATACTTTATCCAACATTTAAACTTAACTACAAAATACCAATAGTCATGGAAATTGTATAACCAGATTTAGTGAAGTAAAATAAAAATATTATCTTATCAAAGTCCAGCAGAACCATAAATTTCGTAACCACCAATTATCAAGGATTCTGTTGTTATCCTCAGTTGTTTGTTGGAAATACAGACGCCACAACTGTTGTGAAGAGAATGTTAGCTGTGCCGAACAAGGCGAGGTTCATCCGCTTCAGGCCTGTTACTTATGAATCATACCCTACTGTAAGACTTGAAGTTTACTCACTTGCAGGTGAGAATGAAAGGTTGTCGCCGGTAAGATTTTCTAAGAACAAAACTTGAACTAATAAGACGAGTACATGAAATAGAGGTCGTATCAGGGCCAAACGCAATCTAAATGCTAAATCTAACATCAGCCGTGAATGTGACACAAATTAACGCATCATTTTTTCATATACCAGACACGAAATATTGGTATGTAAGTTCATGCATGTTTTTCTTGTCATTGGTATTCCCGTATCCCAATGCATGCTGGGTGTTATCCAATGTGGAGTCTTCGCTATGCAAGGCGTCAGAAATGGCCAGAAAAACGTGCAAAGACTGTGACTATACAGACCCGGATAATATTCTTACTGTTTCAATAACCAACGCAGTACAAGCCAAAAATACTAAAAGAAAAGCTTCATGATCGAGGAGAAGAACTAACGCTTGCAGAGGAAATTTGATTTAGGTAACAGTACAAGCTGTCACGGAAACGAATAAAATGTGCACCAGTTGAAGATACGGCTGTTTCAGAACTGCATACGCGAACAAATCCCAAACCATCATTTCTCGTAGGCTTCTGAAACAAATCTTTGTCATAGGGAAGTAATCCAACAGAGGCAAAAAAATTGCGTCCGATGTGGGAAATATCGTCAACATGAGTGAGATAAGATAAGTAACCTGCACAGAGATCCACCTGTTCTTAGTGAAAGATACCTAGTCACTGCCGAGCTGTCTGAAGCCTTCGCATTTGTGTTTACAAGTTAGAAATGAGCTCAGATAATGATGTTGATTCCGACATAGAGGTCCTAATTATTCCATAGCCCAACCTGTGGATGCCAAAAGTGAAGTAAATGGACTGCCGGTAGAAAATGCACATTACAGAAAAATACATCAAGCTTAGTATGGACACAGACGCTCGATGTAACACGCTTACTCTGAAGGATCATTAGGATATTCAACACAGGGTTCTATGTACTTACTCCAACCATCAGGTCAAATCAGTAACAACAGCCGACCTTTCTGCCAAAATTCAATGATAAATTAATTACAACTCCATTTCTGTTAGTCGACCTTGATCAAGAGAACGTTGGCAGCACCGCTTACGCATTTAAGTCAGTTTCAGGATCACCATCAGTTGACGCTGCAGAACAAACCAAAGGACGAGACCTTTACTTATATTATCAAGGTACGACCTACCCTGGAATATGCGTGTGTAGCCTGGGTCCCGTTTACTAAGGAAAACGTCAATAAAATGGAAATGGTGCAATGACAAGCTGCCCTGTTTGTACTTGGCCGTTACAACTATACCTGAAGTTAAAGGAACTCAACTGGGAGCCACTTAAAAACAATGAAAACCCGGATGTCGTCGCCGTCGCCTGGTTGTACCACTCAAGCAGAAACCTATATCCCGTACACTGGACACATTCTGACCTACTTTTTCCTTCCTTGCTGCTTCACGCTATTCCTTGCTTTTTAAACTAATATTGTCTTGGCACACTTTGCTCATGATAGCTCATAATTTTTAACACCCCAGCTCATGTTTGTATGATTTTCTCATCCTTTAGTCGGTAGCACATTCCATGGTTTACAATATTTTTCCACACTTTCCTTGCTATTTGCTCTTTTAACGCAAAAACGCCAAAAAAGTACCGTAATCTTTAATTCAATTTCTCTCAGATTTGAAAGAAGTCAGGAATTTATATAAACAGTCCAGGCTTCCCAGAAAACAAGACTGGATTTTTGAAGAGTTCCAGGTTTTTTCGTAGCAAACTTTTTTGTGAAAGGAAAAAGACTTGTCAATCTTTCTTGACATTCTGCTAAAATCTCGGCGCAAATATACAAACTGTAATAATATTTTTAATTGTTTTTTTAGTTGGGGCATCTGAAATAAGTTAAGTCTGCATTGTTTGTTTACAAACACAACTACATAATTGCTGGTACAGAGGTTGTACGTGAGGTTTGAATGGAGATTTTTTTACCTCATATTTTTCATTTCCATTTTCGGACTGTCGCTGTCGCTTAACACACAAAAAATGAGATACTCCGGTACAACTCTACAACTTACGACTCAAAAGTAAAAATAATACATCGTTTATTTTTTTTAGAAGCAACCACATCGCAGATGCCCACAGTGAACTCATTGGCAGCAGTTACATCTAAGCCAGGTGCGTTGCATGTTTTATGATACAGACTTTGGCATTAAATGCACTGTTGTTACTGATGAAACCTGACACCCCTAATGTACTATCTTTTGGCGTTATTGTATTGCATTTAGGGGTAATGACGTCATAGTGACGTCATCAAATATCAATTTGTTTTCGTAATATTTGGCCATGACAAGAAATTGACGACGGATACTCAGTTTAATGACTTTAATTTATTTACCCTATAAAAGTATGGTGTTTCTTAACGACAGTTCATACTCTGATTAAATACTGTATGGCGCGATGTTGACGTCATATAACTCGTTATATAACTGTTATTTTCCGGTATACTTCAAACGTACCTCTAGTATTTCGGTTACCATGGCATCAGGACACCTAGGATAGTGCTGATACCTAGGATTCCCCTTTGGACTGGATAAGGTTAAAAATTGTACAAACTCGATTTGAGCTGCCTTTAATTGCAGCCGTTCTATCGAACTAATTGTATAAAACAACAGATTGGCATGCGTACCACCTTATTTGTCTGGTTTGGGAAGTGGCAAGCAAAAGGTGAATTTAATAAATAAGAATCGCAAAAATAGTTTTGAAGATATTAGTGACCGGAATTTAATAATTTGTTCAAACTCTTTTCCCAATTCATTTTTCAGACGCATGCATGTCACGTGAATGCCCTATTCTTCTGTCAACGCTCTACGACATGGACACAGTTCTTTCCGATCACGTGATTGGCAGGGAGCTCGTTCATGACGTCGTCGAATGCTCGCGCAGTTGTTTTAACAACTTCAAGTGCGTTTCTTTGAACTTCGAGTACGCTGCACAGGCAATGAAAATGTGTGAGCTGAACAACTCCACGAAAGAACATTCCAAGGAATCAGTCGTGAAAAAGATAGGATTTCAGTATTATGGTTGAGGTATATCCAGTGCGTGTTGAAGAGGGTCTTGAATATTTTAGAATTGCAGAGGACTATACAACCTCAAAATATGCGCCAATGCCCAAAAGCAACAACATCGAGGGTAGTTTCCAATATACAGCAAATTTGCCAGTGGGGAGTAGTTTTTTTGTCTCTATACAGTTTAACTGAAGGAAAGCTTCCCCTTGAACATTTAACTATCATGCAAGATGATGCACAATGATATAACAGAACATAAACTAAAAGTGACTCTGTCTACTAGAAAGCATAGGTATTTAAATGCTTTAGACCTCTAGAACAATTACAACTATTGATAGTAATGTTATTCATCTTCGTTTAGCTGATACATCGTCAAGTAACTGAGAACAAAAATGTTCTTTTAAAAGAGGCTCAGGAGTTGATTTACATTAAAAGGGAGTTTGTGTATCGATTTTTCCAAGTCGGAAACGTGCGTAAAATTTTTTACTCCTGATTGGCAAGACTTTGGAAAAACCCGGATTTCTAGCGTTTATAACAACGTCATTCTAAACAGGTTGCACTATTCTAAACCGACTTTACAGCTTTTAGACTCTCAAGCCGCAACCGTTACCAGCAGTACATTCAGTATTCTCGAAGCTGTGTCCGAGTATTTCTTGTGGTAAGGGTTGAATAGCATAGAATCAAGGGGTGAATTGAGTAGCATATAAATCAAAGGAACGTGCGATTTTTCAAAGTTGGCTTGTCAAACCGTTTATTCATTCAGAATTTCCTGTAAAACATATAGCATTCTTAACTGTCATTAGAGGGAATACCCAATACTAATAAAAACTGTATAGTTCTTTTTGTTTTTCTTTTTTCACTTGATAAATTTATCGATTGAAACTTTTGTCATTTCGAATCACGACCGTTTGATCTAATTGAAACAAGGTTTGAATTTCTCTGATGTAAGCTCACTAAACAGTAAAAAAAAGGCAAAGATCCGTGAAGTACATGTACCTCGCATTTCCACAAAAATCCAATTACAGTAAAGTGTTTTTCCCAGACTTTAAAACTGTATTTCAGACGGTTTTACCAGTCAGAGCACAAATATTAAAAATCGTTCTTCTTCAAGAAATGACAATCAAAAGCATTCAAATGGCCAGCCACTGGATTTCGACAAGGGAGTGGAAGAATTTTATGGTTGCAGTTTTTCGTACGCGTACGTCAGCACTAAATGTACGTACAAGTAATTTTAGATACGTGCAATAGTCTTGAAACAATAGTCTAGAAACACTTTCCTCGGACAATAAACTGTTATTTGAAACAATTCATGATATATGAATACAAACAGAATCGTGTAACAGAAGTACAGTAATGGTAATGAAGAGGCACGTTTAATCTTACAAGTTTCTGTTTTACATTCCAAATTGTTTACACCACTATCTTCACAAACGTGGTCACAAAGTAGCCTCCTCCGCAGGCAACTGTAAAGTGAAACTATGATGAGGCAGATAGGGTGAATGATAGCTATTGTAGACTAATGTATGGTTAATGAGGGTTGGAGGATGGGACAAGCAGCAAGGCCGCGAGTCGGGGACTGACTTTAATTTTCTCACCCCTCCTCTCATGCATTCCTCTTTTTTCGCCTCAATTTCCTTTACCCTCATTAACCCTTTATTAGCCTACAATTGCCATCATCATCGTTCACGCTTTCTGCTTCATCATAATTTCACTTTAGAGTTGCCTTTGGAAGAGGCTAGTCACAAAGATAAGTTCTACATTTCATTTTTTCCCATAATGGCTTAAACTACCTTGCGATTACATGGCCCCTTAAACTTTCTGTATATATTTTACATGTATATTTATTGCTTACCGTGATAGGAGGCCTTTTCAAACTAGGATCGTAAGTAGGTCCAAAGTAGGCCCACATCGTACTTTGACCCTACTTTGTGTGTGAATGGAGATATAGTAGGCCTAAAGTGTGGTACTTTAAAGTAGGCATCATCAAAAGAGCCGCACCCTACTTCAAAGACTGATCGGACCATTCTTACGATCCTACTTTAACACCTCCAAATCAGACAAGCAATGAATCATGCAAACATATAACTACCACACGGCCAGCTGGTTGCATTCCAAAGTGAAGCTGTTGTACTCTTTAATTAAGTTCATTGTTTTGTAACTTTTTCGTTGACGTTCCCGTCCTCGAACGACCGCGACTGTTGTATGCATAATAATGGAATGGTAATTTTATTGGCAAGTAATTATTTATAAGTAACACACTAAAACTGCAAGTGTGAATAGGTTTTTGTAAAGCAAACCTCACGTCCAAAAGTAGGATGGAGGAAACAACCTACTTTAGACCTACTTTCGACTCTAGTGTGAAAAGGCCTAATATAAAATACAGGCCCGTAGCCAGGATTTTTGTTGGGGGGAGTGCAAATTTCGTCAACTCGGACACTTAAAAGCCAAATTTATGGGACAAACACACTTATGGCGGTTTTTTTGTCGTTTCGATTTACAGTTGTACCAATTGTTACGATAAACCTTTTCGGCTATCTTCACGGCCTTATTAAATCTCCAAATGCGGACCTTTTTGGGTCCGTTGGGGGTGCGTACACCCCCCG